>VUQG01012965.1:2448-38826 GCA_015106755.1 Etia nguti
TTGGTTCATTTGATTGACCTTTGTTTTTATTGTTTATTTATTTTATATTCGGTTGTTACAAAAGGGAAAGAAATGACTGGGGGAAAGGAAAGGGAGAAAGAAAGAGAGGGAGGGAAAGAAAAACAGCGGGGAAGAGGAACGGTGATAAAGGACACAAAAAAAGAGAAGAAAAAAAAGGGGGGGGCAAAAAAAAAAAAAAAAAAAAATAAAAAAAAAAATAAAAAAAAAAATAAAAAAATTATAAAAAAAAAAAAAAAAAAAAAAAAAAAAAAAAAAAAAAAAAAAAAAAAATCAAAAATATAAAAAAAAAAAAAAAAAAATTTAATAAATAAATAAAAAAAAATAAAGTAGACTGATGTCGATTCTTATTAAACCAATATTTAAAAACAGGAAAGTATCTGATATATGAAGCTAAAATTTACAGCAATCATTATAAATGTTCAACTTTTCTACTGTGAACAGTTGAGCAGAAGGTTTGGTTTTGAGACAGAATGATCCCTATATCAAATTATACTGTAATACATCAAAATACTAGTACTGATGACCAGAGTACACATATGCAACACTTTTTTTTCATTTGTGGTTGACATAAAGAAAAGACAACAAAAGTCAACTTGTTTTCAATTTTGATTTTTTTATTTATTTATTTCATTATAGTGCCAATTAACTACGAAGTCTCCTGAAGGTGTTTTGAACTGTAAGGTGGAAGGCCTGTAGGACCAGCCATCTGCTGCGGCTGGCTGGGTACGATGGAAAACACAAAGGAGACACAGTGAAGATATAATCTTTAGGAATTTTGATTGAGGGCCAATTATATTTGATTAAGTTTTGATTTGACGCTTTAACGATTTGATTCAAGTCAGTTTTTGGATAATTTCTGCTTCAAGATTTTGAGAGAAGCAAGGCAGTGGAAAAGTCAAGGTCTTTAGTCATCGCTGCCCTTAAAACAGCATCTGAAGGGTTTCATAATAGCTCTTCCCAATGCTGAAAAGAACCTGGCAATTCTGGACTTTTGTCGAGAACTTGTGAGGGCACCCAAATGGATTTTCAAGTGCTTTAAAATAGTCTCGTCAAATGAACTATCACATGCCAAACCAGCACTCATGATCTGTCCTGGGGAGCCAAACTCCTTGATGAGGCCTTTAGACAATTTTTTGGTCAATTGACTCACATCCTTCTCCAGAATTGTTATAGACTCCTCACTGCTGATTTCAAGTTGCACCAACTTTTTGAGACGTTTAAAGATGTCTTTTAATTTTTCGTCAGCTGATGAAGGCAGAGGCTTTTTTAGGCTATTTTTGTACTGAGGCATGAGTCTAGCTAAAAGAGAGAGGACAAGGCTGTTGGATACTTCCGCAGCTTGAGAAGATGACACTGACACTTCTGGGGGTGTCTCCTCAGACTTTTCAGAGGATTTCTCCTCAGACTTTTCAGAGGATTTCTCCTCAGACTTTTCAGAGGATTTCTCCTCAGACTTTTCCAAGGGCATGTCCTCATGCTTTTTGAAGAATCTGTCCTCTGACTTTTCAGACATTTCCTCCTCCATCCTCTTGAGAACTGGTGTTGAACTTGAATGAGAGGATATTGAACTTTTCTCTGGAGACGCTGGTCTAGAATGACAGGGTTTTGTAGATTCTCTGCCACTTTTTTGAGAATAGTCTGATTCTGTGTCTTTTGCCCATGTCTGTCCTTTTGCAATGACCTTTTGGATATCTTCAATAGCATCAGACACTTTTTCGCCCTGAATAATTTCATCTATTGTTTCATCATCAACCAAAAGCAGAATCTTTTGCAAAAACTTTCCAACTGCGTCTTCTATGATTACATAGATGACTTCAGGAGAAAAGGAAACTGTCGATTCAGCTACTGGCTGTGGTGTCCTGGAGATAACAGAGTCCGAGAGACTTCTACCCATAACAGTTGAGGGAATTTGGTATATACGACTTATCATTAAATGGTCGTACATTTTGTCTGTTAATTCTCTTGAGAAATTCTTCACTTTCTGACTTATTTTAATGTTTTCAAGGCTTTCTTGGATAATATCATGTTCTTCCTCTTTTGTGAACTTGCTATATATGTCACTAATTTCAGATTTGATGACATTAAAGCTATTTGGAATAGAAGATTTTATCATCCTTTCCAGAGTAGGTGAGCTTCTAGAAGGGGCACGGACAGACATGCTAGAATTTGGACGAGGAGTTTCGCATACTGAACCTGGGAGGCTGACACTCATACTGTCGTGGGAACCCATTCTCTCAGTTTCAGGGGAGTCTGTTACCTTTGAGAGACAAATAAAATATTTTTTGCTCTTCTTCACTGTTGTTTTCAGCTCCCCTTTCATCTTTTCAAAATGTTTTCCTGCAAACTTGGAAAAATGCAGTGTGCGTGATTTTTGCGGTGCGCAAGGAACATGTGAGGTAAAAAACTTTCTCACTTTATCAAAGATGATTCCCACGTTGAATCTAGATTTGGGTGAGGTACATTTCTCACTGTGGCAAGAATAATCAGTGTCAGAACACTGGAGATTGTCAAGTATAATATTGACAATGTCAGCTGCAATTTTTTCTACTGGGGTCTCAGGTGGAATACTTTCTGCCTTCCTTTCAGCTTCTGCACATTCCCCAGTTTCTGAACTTACTTTCTTTTCTGAAAGTTGCTCTATTTTAGCGGGTGGCTCAGTTTCCATATCTCTGTCATCATCCGAGAATTCCTCATCTGCAAAATCTGAATCTCGACTCCATTTGGTCAGAATCTCACTAACCTCCTGGGTGGCCGATTCGACTGAGATGCTGGACTCATTGCTGTCTTCAGAATCACTTTCCTTTCCCATGCACGGGCATTTCAGTTTACTTGCGTATGTTTTCAAGCATGAGAAAGCATGAGAAACCATGACACGCAGTTTTCTAATATTCCGAACTGACCCACTGACGTAAACAGCGGGGTCTGGTGGTAAATTGGGGTTCTCTCTGACCAGGGTGACAATCAATTTTACCTTATTTGAAACCACCTCCTCAACCATCTTTGTCAGCTGTTTAGCACTCTCACATATTTGCTTAGGGATGTTGAGCACGTTTGCAATAGTGGTTGAGATGGAGTCACCAAATGATGGATTTGTTTCTAAATCTGCAGATGCACCACTCTGAATGATGGGGAGAGCATGTCTCAAGATGTTGGCTGAGGTGATCTGTATAATTTCAGAAATCATATCAGCCAAAACTGCTTGAATATCAGAATCCCAAACTCCATTTTCTATTAAGGTCCACTGTACATGAGAGAGCTTGTTGAAGGCGTTATTGATAATCGGTAGCAGGTCATCTGGTGATACGACCAGTGGGGTTTGAGAATTATAATCCTGTGTTGCAGACATTGTTATTTCACAAGGATTCTCTCTGTTAAAATCTTCCTGAAATGCTAAACTTTCTGATTTGAAAGAGTGTGGGAAGTTTGACATGTAACTGCCAGGCGAACTCTGGAAGCAATGACTTTTTGACTTAGCTTGGCTCCTATTTAAGACTTTGTCCCGGATCAAAGGACAAACAACATCAAAAGCCTCTGTGACGTAACACGTTCGAACGCACGAGTATTCGCGCATGCGCAAAAAGCCCGCGTTTCAGACATCTCGTAACTCGGGTGCGCATGGCAGAAGATCGCGCACAGAAATCCATTTTCTGTGAATGAGAAACTGTGGTCCAGCGAGCTCTCACGTGTTCAGCCGCACTTTAAATTTTGTTTCTCTTTTTCTCTCCACAATACGGTACGCGAGTTACTCAGAAACACAGCAGAGGTCGTCTTTTTTTTTTTTTAAATATCCTGCAGGTTTTCCCCATTTAATCCGCAGTCCAGTAGATGTTTCGCTGCATTAACAAATATAATAGACTATAACCCTTACTTTATATGATTAAGAAAAAAAGTGGTAAAAAATATTTAAGAGGTGGCAACATGGCAATGAGTGGCTGCTTTTTCCTTTCTCACTTCCACACAGTTTTTCTTAATAAGTTAGGACTCTAACAACTTCCTGTATAAACACTGTGAATTTTATGCATTTTTGAAAAAAGGTATGTCACATAAATCAATTTTGTATTTATTGACAATATCGAGCAATAAAACACAGTTTTAGTGGTTTGCTCTGGCAATTAAAGCATTTTGTGTCACTGTATACAAAAAACCAAACAAAATCCAGCTCTTTGCTCAAATTACTGCAGCTGTATATGTGTCGAGCTTGCTTTTGTGCTTGTCCTTTTCTTCCCATCAAGTTTGAACACACACACACACTTGAATTAAGATTGTGTGCGCTCAGTCTTCTAGCAGTATGCCCAGTTCTTCTAAAGGCAGCCGCACTCGCAGTTCTTTCTCTGTCAACAGGTCTACAAACTCCTGCAGGTGATCGGGGAACAGCTGCACTGCATCCATATACAAACCCTGCATCCATATACAAACACACGCACATGCGCACACACAAAGAAAAGGAGGGGGAATTTATACGTACTAGCAACATATGTATTATGTACAGCATACAGCACTGATGTGGATTTCGTTTGCAGTGATGACTACATGTCACACCAGCAGGGCGATAAGTGTAATTGGTTAGTTTGGTAATAATATGCTGAGCAAGGCAGTATATTAATCAAGTGGCACCATCTTTAATTAAATCATATAACAAATAGTGTTGCCTGCTGTATGGCTAATTGTACTAATGTGCCATCAAAAAGTCTGTTTCAGTTTTGGTGAGAGAAATTCTCAGATTTTATGAGTCTGTCTGCGTTAAACACAGAGACAGTAAAAGTTTAACACAGTAAAAGTTTGAGTTGTAATTGTAACCAACAAAGATAAGGAGCAGTGGCTATCAGCTACTGATTCTTGTTATGCTCCTCTTTTCTCACCACCTCTCTCAGCTGCCTGTCCCTGAGCCTGGTCCTGCCACAGGTTTCTTCCTGTTAAAAGGGGAGTTCTTCCTCCCAACAGTCACCAACTGCTAATCGTTAGGGATCCTCTCTAACACTGTGTATACTTATACATATATACATTCACTGGTGGCACCCTTAAGGGTTACTGGTATACATGACATGGTCACTTCTGGTTTCAAAAAAACAAAACCATAGTGCCCAAAACACTAATGATTAGGTTTCAAATCACAGTCATTTCCTCTTTTTCACAAATCTGAGCACCCCTGTATAAAAGTTAGTTGGTTCTGAGGTAAAATGAGCTGCTGTTCATTATTTTATAGCTCAGTTTCACTCGTATAACCACACCTGACGACTCTGCAGGGACTCAGCACAGAACTATAAATCAAGCTTAGGGAAATATCACTTTCACAGTATGTGTGTGCCTCACCTTAGACCAGGGGATATTCTGTAAGGCCTTGTAGAAGATTCCTGTGGCTTTATCCACTTTTCCTTCAGACACCTACAAATTCACACATATACACTTTACATACACAATGTAAGAACTGTGATATTTGTGTATCCACATGCACAGAAGCACTTCTACACTTCCGTCTCCATTTTCAATACTTGTAAAAAGAGGACATTTTAGTTGTTATTCCTGAAATGCATGTATTAATATTCCTTCTTTTTTTTAAATGACACTAAAGCTTTCAAATACAAATTCTCATTCAAGGAGGATCAGGTCTCTACCTTCTTCCTTACACTTTTAGTGCTCCAAGGCAGAAAACAGCATCAATGTGAGTTTGTATGACTGGTCTCACCAGGAAGTGGATGTACATCCTCCAAAGTAAAGGACAATGAGCCCCAGTTTCTGTTGCTATGGCATTTTCAAACAGTCCACGGATGCGGTTGCTGAGGCCATTCTCCGGTAGAATGGATAAGGGATGATCGTGGAAACACGATCTATAAATACCGCAGACATGTACAGTTTAATGCACAGTAAGTGCTAATTACCAATTGATAATGTGCAACCCTGTTTCTATGAAAGTTGCATTAAGTAAAACTAAAAGCAAGACTGCAAATCACTTAAATCTGCATTTAAACAACATTAAACACCGAAACTTTTTGAGATGCTCTTCCTTCATCATGCTACTTATGAATCTCATTAGTGTTGTGATGTTCCATCAGATGTATTTATTTAACGTTTTTGAGCATTAAACAACTTTTATAGTCTTTGTTGTCCTCACTGGACTTTTCTGAAATGAGCAATTTAAATGTAGTTTTTGTAAATACTTTCGAAATTACACCTTCTGTTTTTATTTGTAGTTTACACACAGTTATTACTTTTTTTTGGAAACAAGGATGTAAATGATATGTGAACTTTGATGTGATCCTGCTGTCTGATGTTTGTGATCATCTGATGTCTGATGTTTGTAATCATCGTCTGTCGTTTTACCTCTGAGCTGCATCGACCAGCTGCTTCCTTTGCTGTTCAGCAACAATGGCAAAGAGGCGCGGCACCACGCTGCTGCAGTTTCTGGTTACAGAGTGAAAAAAACGGCGTGCCCGGCCAGCACTATGGTAGCGGTTCTCCACCTGAAGCACACATCACATGGAGGTCAGTCAGGCCAAAATAAACAAATAAGGTTAGGGCTCAAAAGGCTTTGAGAAACACATCTAGAAAGGAATGGGGAAAAATGTGCTTTTATTAGCCTGACCTGTACATAAATGCCCCAGAGAGGGATGCTGGTGGTCCAGACTGGGAGGGCCGATGTCAGCATTTGTCTCAGTGTCACCAGAGGAAACACAGCAACGCTGTTGTGGTACTTGAGCAGTGCCGCCTGCTGCACGGCCAACACCTCACACTCAGCAGCTACCCTGCTGACACAGGGCCTGTTTGAGTCAGTGTCAGCTCTCACGAGCTTACCCTCCTTGCTGCTGTTCAGCTGCTGTTCAGCTGTTAACGTGCAGTGTAGTTCCTCCATCTTCTCTCTAACCTGGGTATAGACCATGTTGGCTGCTTGCACGCTCACCGTGAGGTACTGGAAAAGAGCGCAGCAGCCAACCAGACCTCTCAACCTCAGCTTCTCTCCCATCAGGTCATCTTGGACTGGAGATGAAAGGATGAGAAAAAAAAGCTCAAGTTCAAAAGGAGAAGGGGCTCATTTTTAACTACTCTTAAATTTACAACAAGTTATTAGTTTAGAAGATGGGTTTCCACCAGAAAAGCTGGGTTCAGGTGGGTCCAATAGGTAACAAGAGAGTTCACATACAGCAAAAAGCATGACCCAGTCAAGCACAACGCTCTCAGCTTTAAGGAAAAACGGTCAAGACTGAGCAAGTTGAATAAAATGTGAAAAAACATTCT
Source organism: Etia nguti (assembly GCA_015106755.1). NCBI lineage: Eukaryota > Metazoa > Chordata > Actinopteri > Cichliformes > Cichlidae > Etia > Etia nguti. Next base: position 9,700 of record VUQG01012965.1, read on the forward strand.
GGTTAACTGAAATGAAATAAATACAAAAAAACCCTGGATGTTTGTTCTTACAATATGACTAAAATAAATTAAAAAATACCCAGAAAATCTTTGATCTAGTCAAATCTGTAAACAACCAGGCAGAGGAAGCTTTGTTGCGGACGTTTAAGACTGAGATGTCTAATGGAAGCAATGCGTTTATAGTAAATCGCTTTGTCCCTGACGACTGGTCGCTACAGGCTCTGGCTGACTAGGTAACCCTCTAATGTATTTACCATCCTTTCAAATTTAAAACAACTGTATCCTCCACTCTCATTTGCAGCTCCGATGTTGAGAAAAAGTTCAACTCGGGAGCCATTTCACGTTTGTTGCTTCAACTCGCTGAACGTCATTATCTTTGGTCGCTATGTTGCTTCCTGTGTTTGTCATGTTTAATCTTATTATTATTATTATTATACTGTTCTGAACTTCTTAAGTAACGATAAATCGTCTGATAAATATACCACTCACTCACTGAATTAAACAAAATGAAACACAATAAAAAATAAAGTGGAGTAAACTAAAAACAGAAAAAATTGGACCAAAAATACAAAATTACTGCTACTCTGATTGTGCAGTGAGTGTGGATTTATAGTAAAAATGTTCATGTCAGGTCTCTGAGAACTGGACGGATCAGAAAACAAACCTTTCCTGTTTTGGTCTAGTGCTGATAAACTGGCAGCCAGAGCCTGTTCATACGATTTTCTGGCTTTCAGGATGGAAACCGTGGAGAGGGAGGGTGAAGAGGACGATGCGGAGTGTAAGGAAGAGGTTCCTTCTGCTAGCCGGGTCAGTACAGACACAGCCGGGGACACTGTTACATCAGCCGGTTGACCCCCTCGCTCTTTCGCTCCGTCCTCCAACTCCAGCTGGGACCACAGCAGGCAGAGATCACACAGAGCAAGACTGCTCAGCCCTTTGGTTCCCCCCAGGGCTGTCGCAGTGGAGAACACTTTGCGGGCTTCATCCAGGTTGCCCAGCAGCCATTCCAGTTGGCCGTACTCCCGCCACAACACTAATGACGAGCGATTGTCTGGTTCTTTGAGCAGCCGCTTGGCAACCCGCTTGCTGCTCTTCCCCTGAGAACGAAGGCGCTTTTTATTTCCGCTGTGCAAGCAGCGCATGACCTGACGCAAACACCAAGAACCAGAAGAGTGTAAAGGTTAGTTTGACCTTACTTTGAGTTTGAATGTAGTCAAATGAACCAACTCCTACCTTGAGTTTCTCGTACTGGATCCAGCTGACTGACAGGAAGGCTCGGTGGTGGGGCGGAAGCACAGGCTGAAGCATACTGAACAAGTTCGTGAGGAACTTCTCGCCCTGTTTCCCAAGCCCCACCCACTTTCTTGTTCCCTGGAGAGCGGTCATGTGACCAACAGAGTTAATGCCACCATCAGGTAAATCATAGGAGGTCAGAGGACGCTGGGGAGCATTACCTAGGATGGAAAAAGTTGCTTTTTTAAGACTTCACCTCAGTTAGATTAAAAAAATTAAAGCTTGATTTTTTTTAGACTGTTTTACCTTGAGTGAGCAGAGAAAGGTTCTCCAGCAGCAAGCCAGGCTGACCTGGGGAAACCGAGAGCACCGAGTCCACAGGCAAACCCAGAAAGGTCAAGAAACGGAGAAGCAGGCGGAGCTGGAGCTCTGGCGAAGACAAACAAATCAGTGACGGGCCGATGTCATCAAACAACACCTGGAATTAGAGATCAAGGTCAGCAGACAGGTCAACCTACATGGTAAAGTTCACCAAACAGAGTATTTCGTCTTAAAACAATCAAACACATCACCTGTCTGTCAGGATCCTCACAGTCCTCCTCTGACTGGCCCTTGGCTTTGTCGGGTCTCCAGGGCAACCAGTGTGTGGCTTCACGAGATGACTCCACATCCAGCCAGATGGTACCTCTGGGCTGGGTCCTGTCCTTCACCTCCTCTTCATCCTCTTCCTCTTCTTCTTCCTCCTCTGTGGAAACAAAAAGAAAGATTAGATTAGATTAATTACATCCCCATAAAGAGAGCTTGGATCACAAAAACTGCAATAACTCTTCACAGACAGAATTTCTAGGTACAGTCATATAGCAGAGTTTTCCGTTCTGTGGTCTCAGAGAGAGAGGGAGGTCTGCGGGATCTCTGCTTAAACTGTTGGCTCATGAACCAAACCCAGATAGGCAGTATAAAATGGATGGGTAAATGAAATGGCACGTGCACTGTAAAGTGTGTGTGTGTTTTACCTGCAGTGGGTTGTAGCCAACCTCCTCGCTCTTGTTGGAGCATCCAAGCTTTCCAGCCTCTGGCCCCCAGCTCCCCGACCCTGGCCTCCCCACTGTCCCAGAACGGCTCAAAGAACTCAACCTGTGGACACAGAGGCAGAAATTTAACTACAGGAGGGCACAATTTATTTATTATTATTTAAATGACCAGCCAAGGCCACTTTACTGATCATCACATCCAACTCTCAGCAACAAATATAACTCCTGAAATGTCACACAAGTCCTCTAAGAGTAGATTACAACATTAAAACTCAGCGAGAGCATACCTGCTGCTTAGTGGACAGCTCTCGCACGCTGTCAGGCTTGAAGAAAGTAAAGTCAACCATTGCCTGAAACAGGGCAGTTGCCTTCTCTGAGTGACCGCACTGAAGCAGGAAGTGACACTGCTGCGCGAAGATATCTGGGCAGAAAATACAAGGATGTGGGATTTGTAGTCATACAAAGCAAGCAGGACTGAATGATGAATGAACCTCATGCTGAAATGTCTGTTACCCAACATATCCTCCTCTATTCCAGGCAGAGCCGGGTGAGACACCATGCTGCCGTCTCGGACAGCACTGAGTGTGCTCAGACACTTGCCGTACGCAGAGTTGACCTTGGACACAGTGAAGTTGCTGAAATAGCTCTGGGTGAAGAGCAGATACTCCCTCCACAGGGGGGTGCTGTTTGGGTGGAGAAACACCTGAAACACAACAAATAAAGAGCAACTTTATTACTTGTATGTGACAATTTATTATTTGATAGAAGCAGTAAGAAACAGACACTCCTGAGGGTTTCCTCAGCATTTTGGGGACTTGTTGTGACCTTCATACATAGACATACCAGTTTCTTCCACTCTTTAGCCAGAGCTGAGGGCTCCCAGAGCTCCTTGCAGATGCGGAGTCTCTCGAGTTGCAGAGCTATGCAGAGGGGGTTGGTGGCCACGGCGCGCTCTGCGATGCTTAGCTTTTTTTCCAGCACTGCCCTGTAGGACGACCTGCGGTGCTCAGCGGCATCACTGCCCTGCTGCTCCTCCTCACTTTTGAACACAGCTGCGCTCGCCTCATCCTAGAGAGGGAGGGAGAGATTGGAAAAGGCGATAAAGTACCCAAACCTTATCTGATAAGCCAAAGAGCATGTTGGAGGAAAATCCGTGCTTAGTAGTGACACTGAGTTTGACACCCCTGGTTTGACTTGTAAAGGCTTACGCTGTTTTAACCAGCGTAAGCCTTTACCAGCACATCTCTAAAGCTCTAGAAGCATTTTGAACAGTGGCTGCAGGTTAATTTAGATGAATAAGCCTCTGAGGAGTTCATCAAATCCACTTTTGAGTTACCTGAATGCTTCTTCAGTGGATGGACGTTATTCTTCAGTGGATGGACGTTATTCAAGTAAATCAACCCTCTTGTACTTTCATGGCTGTCTTGGTAATAATGAGGAACCTCAAACACTAAATCTTCAATCTTTGTGAGAGTGTTTTGAAGAGTGTAGGGTCAGAGTTGCAGAAGGAGACCACGCTGCAGGATTTCCTCTCTGTAAAGTGAGTGATCACTTGCCTCAGAGAAACATTCCCCCTGAAAGTTCACTGGCACTTTCAGAGTCCAGGGTAGGAGTAGAGGGAAGGTTTAGACTTCAGACAATAAAATGCTGTCAGTCAGAAAAAAACATCTCTACTGCCTTGATGCATTTGATTACTGCTTCTTGTGATGTTCTCATGAGAGGTAAGCACACGTAAGGAGTCCGTAAACTTTTGTTAAAAGTTTATGGACTCCTGGAAACCACTTTCTGAAGCCCTGACATTCCTGCACCAGTATTATAAAGCAGCATGTGTACCTGGTATCGTATGAACTCTATCCACAGCTGTGTGTCTGCTGGCTGCTCTCTCAGCCGCCTGTTGAACTCTTCGGTCCTGCCACCCAAAAGTGCAATGCCCTCCTCTGTGTGAGCGTACTCCTTTTGCTGGTCCTGCTGTCCTTTCCCCTGCAGCCAGAGGACTGTCGAGGAGTCATACACACCGAGGGGATTCACCGATGACGTCTGCCCTCTGTGAGCTAAAAACATAAATAAATGTTTAAAAATCTGTTACATTTTAAGTTAAGTTTAAAGAGTTAAGCTTTAAAGACCAACATGAGAAAAATCAGAAGGTGTCAGAGATATTTCAGTCCACTTAAATCCTGGAATAAATGTGACACTGTGATGTTACATCCTTGTAAGCTTAGCACATTTTTTACCAGCCCGTTGATACAGATGTCCCTTAAACACTTCATAAGTTTTGAAAAGAAGAAAGCTATGACAATACACTCGCCAAATATGTGTGCTTGTTTTATCATACCAGCATGACAAACAAAGGGAATTACTGGCTTTGACTTAAACATTTTGGTTTTAACAGCCTTAGTTGTTGTTTTAGTTGTTTTTATTGATTTTATTTATTGATTTCTTTTTTTTTCAATATTTTACTGCATCATTGTTTTACATTTTATTTGTTTTAGTGGCATTTTACATTGTTAAGCACTTTGTGCAGCATGGACTGTTTGGAAATGTGCTATATAAATAAACTTGACCTTGACCTTGACCTACTGGTTTTAGTTTATCAGAGTCTCAAAGCTACATAAAAGTGAGACCTTTTAATGTTTCCACACCCATTAAAGGCCTGTTTGGGGGTTAAAGGATGAGGATGAGTGTTTAGCTCTTTTTTTATTTTGATGGTTTAACTTGGGGGTAAGAAGTTTGGGACATGGATGAGCATGCAGATAAAGATCCTAACAGAGCCAAACCCCCCCCCCAAAAGCATAACTCTGTGACTATGTCTGCACCTTCCTCAATATATACTCTAACAGAGAAAATTATTTTAGCCAAAAATATGAGAACTGACAACAGTCAAACAACCTCAAACTCAATGAGATCTCACTCACTCAGATCTCCAAAGTTTGAAGGACATAAGATAAACAGAAAAGTAAAAAGAAAAGTCAAACAAAATCATAATTTTCCCAAATTATTAGTTTCATGGCCCGTTAAAAATGTGAAGGTTTAATATTGTTTTCTTTCCTTGAGAAAATCATTAAATGATGCTGACATTTTCTGGTTCAATCTGCTTTTTCTTGATCACTTGCGCAAGTCTAAATGAGACTTTCAGTTAAAAAATGATGAGCACTAAAATGGCGCATTAAGCGTTAAGTGGCTGAATTCTCTCTTTGCCACACCCAGCTAGACCCTGTACCTTTCTCTCCTAGTTTATTGTCTGCCTCGTCGTCACCCAGAGGGAGGAAGATTGCGGAGCCGGTGCCATCGTTACCATCAGAACTCGCTGATAATGCAGGAAGAGCGGGAGCTGCCTTCAGCAGCTGTCGACTGACTGTAGAGTAGTATCTGTCCGCTGCCTTCTTCCTGTCCCCGCCTTTCTTCTTATTATTAGTCGCCTCTGAGTCCTCCCAGCTGACCCCCTGCCTGTGAAAGTCCAACCCCAGAGCCGAGCTGCCTTTCCTTCTATACCTGGAACAGAAAAATGAACGTGCAGTTCATCTCAGATTGTAGGTTTTCTTGAGACGAGGGGTGTCAAACTCAACTGTACATCCCATGTAACTTTATAATTTGGTCAAAATAAAACCTTCAGTCATTAATAAGTAAAACAAAAAACAAAAAAACATACGGATGAATCCCAGGTTTTGGGAGCATGGTTTAAGATTTGTTCTTTGTGTCCTGATTTTACACTCAGTACAGACATTACAGTTTAAGCTCTCCTTAAACTGTATGAGGATTCCTAAAAGACACATCTGATGGACAGAGGAGAAAGAAGAGAGGAGGCTTATAGGAGGAGCAGTGTTTTTACCTTCAGAGTATAAAAAAGGCGTCTCACACAGCTGGAAAATACAAACCACGGCGGGAGCAAAACTCTTTAAACAACTCATCCTTTTTATTCGTACACTGCCTCATTTATTGAAAATGATCAAACTTTTTCCCCTTTTTCTTTGTGAGATTGAAAAAAAACGTATAATGTCCTGTCATATTGCACCATGTTGGAAAACTATTCAAACACAGCCTTAAACGTGAGCATGGTTACACCTGAGATCATAAAATGTAGACACAGTTGGGCTATAATGACACTGTTTATGATGTAGTTGTGTCAAATGTTTGCAAGAATGTCCTTCTCCTTGTGTCTCTTCTTGTGTCTGGGTCTTTTCTGGGAAGGGCTAAAAAAAGAGTCATGTGTGCAAGATAGGACAAAAGTGTGTCTTTTACCTAGCTACGTCTCCTCTGTACAGGGACTTGTAAGTCCAGTTGGCAGGGTCCGCTTTTCGGTCCACACAAAACGGCTGCTCTGTGGGCGACTGGAGGTCATCCAACCAAGAGAAACGGCTCGCTAACTGAGGAGCCTCCCGCCTGTTTCCCACAAACATAATTACAGAACAGAAGCGAGGTTATACTCAGTGTATAAAATTACAAGTGTATGCCTCAGTGATGTTAAAGATGTTTGTGTACCTCTCGGCTTCTTGCTCCTTTTTGAGATCACTCGGGTAGATGGTTTCAGAGTCAGATGCGCTGCTGTGCGAATACCTCCCGCTCTTTTTTTTGTGCTTTTTCTTCTGTTTCTTCTTCCTTTTCTTCTTTCTGGGTACCACACCATCCTCTCCGTCCTCTTCAGAGCTGACATCTCTGCTAACACTGAGGGTTAACGAGGAAGAGAGGAAGAGTTTGATTTGGCAGATTTTTTAGAGCTGGATGCTCTTCCTGACATAACTCAAAGGAGGTTTGTGTCTCCTCCTGGGACTGAACTGGGCAGTGATTAATTTCTAAGGAAGAACCAACACATTTCACAGTTCAGCAACCAGAGTTGTTATTCTTTTACCTTGGTTCCTTCTTGTTTTGCTCCTCGCTGGTCTTCTCTAGAAATCGACCGTGAAGAGAGAGCGCATCTCCAGTCTGAAAACTCTTATTCTTCAGCCAATCTAACTCTGAAAATGAGAGCAGACAAGACATAATTACAAGATAATCAGGGGGACTTAGAAATCATGAATAATGCAATCTGTCTATCCCAAGTAGGGATACTGCACTGTGCGAGAGTTTTGGACCACAACACTTTACTTTACATTTTGCATACACAATAACTTCTTCCCATTTCTTTAGTCAAATCAATGAAAATAGCAAAGACAGTACAGTGTAACAGACATAACATGGTATTTTTGCACGAACAACATGATTCTTCCCTAAGGTGCATTAGCTAAAAACATGGCATATCTCTGGATGTTGTGCAGGAAAACTGAGGGCAAAACTGAGGAAACTGGACGAATGGAGAACAAAAGTAACAGGCCTAAAAAACTATCTGCAGATGAACTGCATTTCGCCCAGTGGCATCAAAGATCTTGTCAAAACCGATGGAATTATGAACACAGAAGTACCATCAGATTTTCATCCACCATGTAATATAATCTGAAAAGTGAATGATTGGCAACAGCTTTATTTTTAAGCACGACAATGATCCCAAACTTCCTGTCAATGCAGTTAAACCACAACTGGATAGAAAAACACACAATGAAACACTATGAGTCATGGACTGGCCACCCCAGAGCCCGGACCTCCATTATTGTAACAGTGTGGGATCATCTGAAGGTAGCCAACATTTAAAGAAGAGCTTTGAATGTCCTTCAAGAAGCCTGGAAAACTATTCCTAAAGGGTACTTAAAGAAATTACAAGAAAGCTCCCTCAGAAAGAAGAAAGTTGGTCATACCAAATATTGATTTCCAAGATGTTTTTTGAAAATTGAACAAACTGAGTTTTTAACACATATTCTGTACCTCCAGGTATTTTCCCACATATTTCAATAAATCACTTAGCCCATTTTCCATTTTCAAAGCAGAGAAATATCAAAAATCAAGGGTGGCTCAAGACTTTTATACAGTATTCTAATATTTGAAATACTAACTCTGAAAATATTCATAGTAGTAAGTCAAAATTTCTTCCTCATTCATTTTGTATTCATTAAACAGAATAAAGTGAACAAGAGACAAAAAAAAATCCTCTAGAGAGGGTCGGGAGGGAGGCACAAAATGATTGTTCATTAAATGAACCCCAAAGCTTCAATACGTCAATAAAACGTTAGTGTAATGACACGAGCAGGACGAGTTAAAAGTATCTAAAGATACTGACAAGTAGTTTAGATTATAAAGACGTAAAATCGTCGCTGTTTTAGCTCAAAGACAGCGAGTTTCTTGGACCTGCGAGAGGAAAAACATATCGTGAAATGAGAAATAAAGCTAAAAGAAGTTAAGATATTTTGTGTCATTCAGTTCCAGCGACGAGCGGCTAATCTGACAGCGAATATCAGCTCGAAGTTTCGGTCAGTTTTTAGTTTTCCGGCAGACTGTCAGTCTAACAGAGCGTGCAGGTGAGCGCTAACCGACATTAAAAACCGTGTATTACAAGAAACAGGAATCACCTGTGGAAGAATCTCTAACTTTGCTGTTCGCCTCTTCTGCAAACGCTGGAAACAGCGCCATGATGCTGCCTCACTTAGAAACCGGGCGCAGGAATGTGACGTCACAACGGCGTATGGGCTCGCCAAAGTAAAACATGAATACTGTTTGGGGGGTTTTTCAAATGTTAAAAAAATAAAATCACATTTCTGTTGAAGCATAACATACTCACTTAAAATGTTTTTGTCTCTTGTAAACAGATAATACATTTGGAAATTAGAAGGAAAAACGTCGGATTTTATTTTAATGTATTATTTGCTGATTAAAGAGCCCGTGTTGACCTGAAAGCTTGAATTCATGACTGCTTTGGCAGCTTTGGCTATTAGTTGACAAATATAATCTCTCCTGCCCACGGGTACTTAATATGGAATAATCCAGTAGGAAAATGAGACTATTCAAACTGTACAGCACTGACACAAATGACAGCTGTCAACCATCTAGATGGTTGGCAAGGGAAAGTTGATTTTTTTTACTTCCTGTTACTAAATAATGTGGTAAATGATGGTTTCTCTGGGACTTCACTCAAATTTTTACAAAGCTATTTGACAAATCCTAGGCAGACTATCAATGATAAGGCCTTTAACATGTGGAGTACCTCAGGGTAGCTGTTTGGGGACATTATTATTTTCAGTTTGTTTTCATGAACTTTCATTTGTTTTAAAAAACGGCTCAGATTTTTATGTATATTGATGACTCAACAGTATATGGACCTGAAACCTCAGCTGATCAGTTAAGCTTATTAATGCTTAATGAGCAACTGAATGCTGTAAAAGATTGAGTGACAGATAATAAACTGGTGTTAAATATATCCAAAACAAAGTGTATGGTGATATAGAGAAGGAGTCAACTACAAACAGAATAAATACTTAGACTGAGTGTTAATAATATTCCTACTAAAATATATAGGAAACTATTATTACTAGTGTATTCGTTGCTTTTAAAATAAAATATGTATTATCAAAATCAGTATAAACTGTAATGAAAATTGTATGGATAGTGAAGACAGCTGATGGAGCAGCCAAAAGCAGCCAATGTCCAAATAAAATTTCGAAAGACCTTCAGAAAGCCTGGAAATGTAATGCTCAAGATGACTTTAAAAACACACACAAATGCCTGGCTCCTTGAAGGCATGGTATAAAAAATGAGGGATGACTCAACACTTTTGCACAGTACTGTCAAACATAAAATTAGAAATGCTCCCACGTCGTCGTAAAACCTGGTATTTAAATTTGATTTACTTCCGATTGAATGATGCACATTGCACTGTTATTTTATATGTAAGCCAGATGTCAGAAAGTGCTCTCGCTGACTCTAAAATATAAAGACTATGTCACATGGCAACTACAAAAGATCGCCTGTCTTTGGCGTTAAGATTCAGTCTCCACATTAGGTTTCATGTCGTGAGCTCGTGTATCAGGTAGAAAATGAAGTTGATCCTGAAAAGTCTTTCCTGGGTTTGTTATTCAAACCTGAGTGACGCGCACGCAGAGCTTTTGCGGGTCTCCAAGAGACGCGTTTGTGTGCTGAATGTGTGCACAGTTCTGTCCATGTTACCGAGGTAACCGGCCTCCTGTGCTCCCTATCCAATCAAAAACCGAAACCAAGTTGTTTGGGCCAATCCGATTCCTAGTCTGTTGTGTTTGACACTTAGTTCCTCCAATTACCTTCTCGGTGTCTCTATAGCTGGCAACGCTCCTACCTTCTCAGGTTAGTCCGTTGTTGGTTGAGCGCTGGATCAGTGTCTACATTTGGCTGTTCAGAAGTTTTTCATTTCGACCAAAAAATGAGGGAAATAGTTCATCTGCAGGCCGGCCAGTGCGGCAACCAGATCGGCGCGAAGGTAAGAGTGATAGTGGTTTTAACGTTGAGTTTGAGTGTTTGAAGTTCGAGTGCGCGGGCGGCTAAATTAAATTAGCGCCAGAGCTAATCATAGCGCCGCTGAGTTTGACTGAGGCGACTGATTTAATCGTTTTATTCTGTCCCTGTGTGTGTTCCAGTTCTGGGAGGTTATAAGCGACGAACATGGCATCGATCCCACCGGGACTTACCACGGAGACAGCGACCTACAGCTGGAGCGAATCAACGTGTACTACAACGAGGCTACAGGTTAACTTCACACTGCACAGTCTGATTATCTAATTTCTGGGTGAGCTGAGGTAATTCAATACCCAGCAGAAACCTGGTTAGTACAGCTACCGTCCAGCAGGGGGGGCGGGCATTAATCAGCCCCCCCTTTCGGAGTCGGGGGGCTTTTTCTTGGCTCCCCTTCCTGGTTACCGTCGTTCAGTTTCCAAGACAAAACAACCAAAACAAAACCTCGCCTAGAAATGGTGCCCAGAAATTAGACTGTTACCGCTTTACCTCAAACTTCGGACTGGGGCGATATTATCACTAAGTTAAAGAGGCAAAGCATTAAATGTGTTTAGGCAGTTTATGACAACTGTAACGTTTTTGTAGTTGAGTACAGTATGTGTATACTAGTTTCTGCAGTGGGTTTGCTCATGTCATAGTCTGGGTCATTCTGCGGTGACGTCTGTCTCTGCCCCCCCCCCGGCCTTTGCAGAAACATTTTAGGGTTACAGTTTATTTCTGTGTTTAAAATAAACATGTTATTTAAACAGTTCCTGAGCTATTAGTTTGGCAGTGTTCATTTTTAATTGGTCATAGAGTGGCCCAAGCACCACAGCGGCTAAGCGCTGTGATTTCATATGAAGTTCAGAAATATCCATTTAAACTTTAATAATGTGTATATGTAACTATTAAGTTATACAATAGACACGATACACATATAAAAATGTAAAACAAATATAAAATGTATAAACAAAGTAATGATCCCATGGAGTTGCCTCACTGGTGTTACTCTGGAAAAACGGCCTATTATGAGTTCATTTCCTATTACTAATTTCCTTAAGCTCTGTAAAGAATTCGTCATACCACCTCCCAATTTTGTGAGCACAATATGACAACATGTGGATTTTATGAAAGGAACTTGTTAAAAACAGCAGTTACTTACTCAGTAACACCAGTGACTCCTATGTTCAGAGGAACTTTTTGCATAAAATATTTGTATTTTATGCAAATACTAAGTTTTTTTTATCATAATGAATCCTCTTTTTGTCAGGTATGGCTAAACTGAGTGGCACCGGATGATTAATTGCGTCACTGGTGTTACCGTATAGGGTTTATTATTTCTGTCACATCAAATTGATATGATAATAATTTCACATTAATTGAATTTTGTTACAAGTAAGAGGTAAGAGTTAAGAGTTCTTCAAATTTTTTTCATTGTTATAGCAAATAAATAGTTCCATGAATGGACAAATATCATGCGGTCACATTTTAACAAACAAAACTGATAATAATAAAAGGTAATCCCCTGATTTGTTTCATTGTTATTGATATTCTTCTGTCTGACGAGAATGGGGACCAAGTATTTAATTAAAGCGTTTTAAAGGAGTCCAAAGAAAATGTTAAAATACCTTCAGAAAACCTGGAAAACTTAAATCACTTTTGCCAAAATTGCTCCTTTGGCAAACACCACTTACAAAAGAATTCAAGTAGATGTAGATAAAAGATTTTTTTTTAAATTATTAAACTGTCTTTTGATTTTTAAATTTTTTTTAATTCATAAAAGAGCAAGTTCTATAATGTGGTTTAGGGTTAAATGTTTTAAAATAAATCAATTTTAAGATCTTCTGCTATCTCAACATCGGACATTTCTGAAGAAGGACCCTCTATTTCTGTTTACTTTCTTCTTCTTCTTTTTTTAAAAAAAATATTACACCAAAAGAAGCATTTTCAGGGTTGAAGATTTGAGAAATTTAGATGGTAATTGGTAATTAAACATACCCGTCTTGATTTGAAAAAACAAATTAACAAATTGAAACTGAACATGTTTTGGTTTTTGTTAGTTTTTCTAATACATAATAACTTCTGGTTGTTTTTGGTGTGATTTTCACCTCTTCTTTAAGTTTTTTTTTCCCTCTGTAGTTGTGATAATTTGGTCTTTATTAGTTTTTGTATTTATTTGCCCTTTGTGTAGTTTGGTGATAGAGCTCGGAGGGTTATTAAGGATTTATAACCGATATCAAACAGGTGCCCTATCCCTAAACCAATTATATAATCTTGAAGTTAAAAGTGTGGCTTTTTTTTGTCATCTGTCTTCACCAGGTGGGAAGTATGTCCCTCGTGCGGTCCTGGTGGACTTGGAGCCGGGCACAATGGACTCTGTGAGGTCCGGCCCCTTCGGTCAGGTGTTTAGACCTGACAACTTTGTCTTTGGTGAGCCCTTGAAAGCTGAACATACATTCATTCATTCATCATTCTGGCTGTAGAAAAGTAAAATGGAAAGCATTTTGACCAAAGGAAAAAAAAATCCATGTTTGTTTGTTTTAATTTGTCTATATGTATTTATTTATTTGTTTGTTAAAAAAAAACAGTGGAATAGTACGTTGTTCAGTGATGTTTCATGTTTGGCAGCTCACTGTAAGTAAATTGTGTTTTAAATATGGAAATGGAATCAGTGGTGTCAGATTTCTATATTTGCAGGTCAGAGCGGGGCAGGAAACAACTGGGCTAAAGGCCACTACACTGAGGGGGCGGAGCTGGTGGACTCAGTCCTGGATGTGGTGAGGAAGGAGGCAGAGAGCTGCGACTGCCTCCAGGGCTTCCAACTAACGCACTCCCTGGGCGGAGGTACGGGCTCCGGCATGGGCACGCTGCTCATCAGCAAGATCCGCGAGGAATACCCAGATCGCATCATGAACACTTTCAGCGTGGTTCCCTCCCCCAAGGTCCGTATTTAACGTCCACGTCATTCCAGATTAACTGCGTGGGGCTCTGCCCGCTCTTAACGGCACCTTCTCCTTCTTCAGGTGTCCGACACAGTGGTGGAGCCGTACAACGCCACTCTCTCCGTCCACCAGCTGGTAGAGAACACTGACGAGACTTACTGCATCGATAACGAGGCCCTGTACGACATCTGCTTCCGCACGCTGAAGCTCACGACGCCCACCTACGGCGACCTTAACCATCTCGTCTCGGCCACGATGAGCGGCGTGACCACCTGCCTCCGCTTTCCCGGCCAGCTCAACGCAGACCTGAGGAAACTGGCCGTGAACATGGTGCCGTTTCCCAGGCTGCACTTCTTCATGCCGGGCTTTGCGCCCCTGACCAGCCGTGGCAGCCAGCAGTACAGGTAGAGCTGCCGGATGCATTTAGCAATGCCTATTTGGAGTTTGATTTAAATCTCAACTGAAATATCTGTTCATTTTCCTAGGGCGTTGACCGTTCCCGAGCTGACTCAGCAGATGTTCGACGCCAAGAACATGATGGCAGCATGCGACCCACGCCACGGGCGCTATCTCACGGTCGCCGCCATCTTCCGAGGCCGCATGTCCATGAAGGAGGTGGATGAGCAGATGCTGAACGTGCAGAACAAGAACAGCAGCTACTTCGTGGAGTGGATTCCCAACAACGTGAAGACGGCCGTCTGCGACATCCCGCCGCGCGGCCTCAAGATGGCTGCCACATTCATTGGCAACAGCACAGCCATCCAGGAGCTGTTCAAGCGCATCTCTGAGCAGTTCACCGCCATGTTCCGCCGCAAGGCCTTCCTTCACTGGTGAGAGACACGCCGGTCCGTTTGTAGCCCGAGTGCATGCCCTCATGCGATGCGTTAATCACCTCACTGCTTCTGTTTCAGGTACACGGGCGAGGGCATGGACGAGATGGAGTTCACGGAGGCCGAGAGCAACATGAACGACCTGGTGTCCGAGTACCAGCAGTACCAGGAGGCCACTGCCGAGGAGGAGGGAGAGTTCGAGGAGGAGGGTGAAGAGGACATGGCCTAAAAATCAGCCATGTCTCTTTTTTCTTTTTTCTTTTTCTCCTCCCCTTTTCTTCTTTCTATGCAACAGTTTCAGGTCAACGCGGTTCAGACGTCGAGAAGTTAAACAGCTTTTTTTTTTCCTTTCTTTTTTTTTTTAAGAACAAAAGTTGTCATATAACACCAATTTATTTAGAGCGCACAGGTGATCTCCACACTTTTACATGTTACATGTTTGTTTTTTTCCCCCCATTTTTAAATATGAATGTTTTCAGCCTGTTCTTTCTTTCCTGGTTAGTGTCACCTTATCATCGCGCTCTGTTTCTATATGGATGATGTCATTAAAGGAAGCCTGATGCTTGTTACAGGAGGTGTGGAAAAAAAAAGAAAAAGATGTAGCAGTAAATAGAACGTTAAATGTCCTGTTTGTGTAGATCACTTACCCTTGCACTGTTTGATGTCACTACAGATTTTGAACCCAACCCAGCTGCAGCTTTAAAATTTACTAAGGAGAGAATGTAACACTGACTAATTCATGGCACTTTCTCCCAATTTTTAACACTTAACGTTTCGTGTAGAATATATATATATATATATATATATATGTGTGTGTATATATATGTATATGTATATATGTGTGTGTGTATTTCTTTTTAGCTGAATTAAATATTTAAGATTTATTCTAAATGAAAGAAAACACTGAGAGCGTCAGGAACTCATCACTCCCACCTAACTTTGTGTGCTTCTTGTAAGTAAAGTTAGTCTTTTTTTTGTGGAGGGGTGCAGTACAGCCATGATACTTTTACATTATCATGAGCCATCTTTCTGCTGATAGCCCTTCTAACCTAGCAAATGCGTGTGATATCCAAAAATTCCACAGTCTGAAATGGCAAATTCCCTGTTGGGGTTAATAAAGTTTGGTGCTACATTTGGTGGATTACTTCTACTTTTGTCTTTTTTTCTACTTAAAAACAAATGAGTCAGATGTGTTCAAGGAGATTGGTTAATAGTTATTGTGTGACGAGTGCAGATGTTTGTGGAGTAGTACAGTGGGGGTAAAGATGAGCCATATTTAAGTTCACTTTTAGCAAAGAAAATATTTAATATTCAGAGTTTTTGTACACACATTATACATGCTCATAAATGTATCTGCAAGCATGGCTGCTGATTTAAAAAAATATATCATTGATAAAAATGTAAATGTCATATTGCCTTTTTAAAAAGGAAAATGCCAAGTTAAATTTAAGATCCATTGTCAAAAATGTGTGTGTATGATTCTGGCCTCTCGAATTAGTGGTGGCTCGTTTTAAATCATAAAACTAAAAACAAGGGCTTTATTTTATAGATTTACTCTTTAATTTTTATGATTTAGCATTACTTTTCCCTAATTTTTAACAAATATGAGACCATTTATACAGAATCCTGGATAACTATAGTTAAATGTTTATATCTGAATCACTGGTTAGCCTGATGTGGCCAGGTCTGCTCATATCCTGCTGTCAAACTTTAGGGGTGGAGTGAGGAATAAATGCAGAAGGGGAAACAAAGTGGATGAAATTAAGAGGAGGTGATAGCAGCAGTGAATGAGAAAAGAAGCAGCAGAGAGCTTGGATGTAACCAGAGAATGCAATGAGTTGAAAGCTCTGTATGTGACATCTCACCTAGCCTTTCCAAGGCTGAAACACCTTCCCGCCTGCTGTGTTCTGGGAGTCGGACACTCACACACATCCCGAGCTCCTGTTTGAAGGCCCTGGGGGACGGTTGCTATGGGCCGCTCCCCAGCTGTGACAATAAACAGGCTCCGCTGTTCCTTTAGGAAACAAATAACATTTGTCAAAGTGGGAAAGTAACTGAAACTGCTGCAGGTCTACTTTCCACCATGAAGGGCTGGCAGGTAATGGTAAACTTGAGCCAGGGACTTCAAAACAGCTTGCTCTGACAGCAATCTGGGAAGATTGTACAGAGCAGGCATTTCAAGAGGAAGCTGGCCAAATACCAGGGACTTCTGGAAGATTGCAGGAGACAGAACAACTAGAAAACCCACAGATCAAAACACCTGTAATAACTTAAATGAGACATTTCATCCTGTCTCTGTGAATGTGGTCAGAAGTTTATATCATGGGCTTTTAATGATTTTTTGAAACTGTTTTTCTTTAATGACTTTAAAACATTTCTAAACAACTGCAGATGTTTGCATCATCAGTTCAACCAACTGTACATAATTACAAGTTATCCCTGCCATGAACTGGAAACTGCTGGAACTCCTGCATCTCTGTCCACAGAGAAGCGAGTTTGATATCACCATTGACGGAGAGGATGTCAATGAAGACCTTTCTGGAGAAAGGTTTTATGATCAGATGAGACAAAGAGAGAGCTTTTTGGCCACTGTGACAAGTGATATTTTTGGAGGAGTAAAGTTAGGCTTTCAAACCTAAGAACACTGTATGAACTGTCAGGCACGGTGGTGGTAGCATCATGCCAGTGGTACTGGTACATTACACAAAGCGTATGGAATAATGAAGGAGGATTACCTCCTAATTCTTCAACTTCACTTCAAATCAGCAGGTAGAAATAAAATCTTGTTTTATTGAGTCATTAAATGTGTATGCTGTACAATCGTTACAGAAATCAGTAAAATCCCAAAACTACCACAACATTCATGCTCATGACGAGTGGATGTAAACTTCAGACCACATCTTTAAATATTTCAGTCAGTTTCGGTGCAAAAGATTTCCCTGCAACATTCAGAGGTCCCTTTTTTTTTTTTAAAACTAAGGCTTGACCCATATTTTTATCTGCATACTCAGATGTTTTACATAAGGGGGGATTTTGCATTTGGTGATAACCTCTGTTTCAGATCTGTTCATGCAAAATAAAAGCTGCTTATTTGAAGTTTGTTTCCTCGTTCTGTCCGGACATGCCACAGATTTGATCTTTATCCACCTTCATCAGTATAATGGCTACTTTCCTTTAACCCTTGTCCAGCTGCACAGCCACACAGCTAACAATAGCGTGTTTTTGTGCGTGTTTGAATAAGGCTCAGTGCAAACACTCATCCATGTCGGGTATTTGACTCCATCCCTCAATCTGCTTAACCTGCCACAATTATCATGGCCACAATAATCCACCATTGTGATAAGTTTACTGGATATTTTACTGTGTGTTGGGTAAATTAGACTCCAAATATAATGAAAGGCTGAAGAGAAAAAGACAAAATTCAGATTTGCAAACTGTTTCTCTTGAAAAAGAGGGGGAAATCAAACTGGATTTGATCATGAAAAGATTTTACATCTAATTTATTCAAAGGGATCTATCAGAAACAATCGGAGAGAACCAGAAAATGTTGATTGCAGATGACAGATAACAAACACATGTCATTATGATTGGAAACTTCCTGGTCCTGTTTCTTTCATTTACATGGAACTAAAGAAAGAAAATCAGCAGCTTGCACATCATTTACAAAGCTTGTTCTCAGTCCCCAAACTGCTCCCCCTTTTTCCTCTGGTGTGCCTGTAGTTTCTGCTTTTTATTGATATATATACAGAAATGATCATGAATGCTTTCAAACTAATATAAGATGATATGATGATAAGTTAGAGCATTGTTTTTGAGGTCAAAGTAAAGCTGACTTTTCGTTATCTAATGTACTGAGTTTATTTGTATGAGCTTGAATTCATGCTTTTTTCATCTTGTCTGTTTTGGTTTTTATTTATCCAGTTTTCGGATTTATCAGCCGTAAAGGCATCTGTCTCCTCTTGAATAACAGGAATGGCTGTTTTCCAGAAGTCATGACATTAGTCAGCTCCATTACGTAGCTGACCCATGACATGGTGACAGGATTTAGTAAACATTAATCGACCTTCTGTGCCTTACCTTACTTCCTGCCATGTGTATAACAAATAAACTTGAAACAGCTGCTTCATATACAGAGACTACTAGTCCTGCCTGTTTTTTTCATATAAACCACAATGATAAGCCACACACTGTTTTGCCAGGTCCACCTTAATTATTTGTGGCATAGATTCAACAACGTGCTTTTTGGTCCATGTTGACACAATAGTGTCACACAGTTGCTGCAGATTTGTCAGCTGCTCGTCCATGATGGGAATCTCCTGTACAACCACATTCCAAAGTTTCTCTATTGGATTGAGATCTAGTTACTGTGGATGTAATTTGAGCACAGTGAACTCATTGTCATGTTGAAGAAACCAGTTTGAGATGAGTTGAGCTTCATCACACGGTGTGTTTTCCCACCGGAGGCATCCATCAGAAGATGTGTACACTGTGGTCATAAAGGGATGGTCATGTTCAGCAGCAATACTCGGGTAGGGTGTGGTGTTTGAATGATGCTCAGCTGATACAAAGTGTGCCAAGAAAATAGCATAACACCAGGCAGGATGGAGCCGTGCTTTCATGTTGTTCATATCAAACTCTAACCCTACTGTCTGATCCATCCATCCATCCATCAGAAATCAAGACTCATCAGCTAAGGTAATATTTTTCAAATTTCCTAATGTCCTATTTTGGTGAGGCCATGTGAAGTGTTTCTATTCCTTAGCTGACTCGAGCACTGTAGGGTGGTCTTCTGCTGCTGTAGCTCATCTGCTTCAAGGTTGATGTCTTGTGCATTCAGAGATGCTCTTCTGCATACTTGAGTTGAGTCGAGTTACTCCTCTGACCTCTGGCATCAACAAGGGATTTTCACCCAGAGAACCGCCTCTCACTGGGTATTTTCTCTTATACAGACCAATAAACCGCAGAGACCGTAGAGCAGGAAAATCCCAGCAGATCAGCTGTTTCTAAAATACTTGAATAAAAATAATACTCGCATCCATCTGGCACCAACACCCAAGTCACATGTCCAAAGTCACTTAAATCACCTTTCTCCCTCATTCTGACCATCAGTTTGAACTTTAGCAGGCCATCTTGACCATGTTTACTTGCCTAAATGCTCAATTTGTGGTAGTTTTTTTGCTCTTGGATCTGTATGATGTCATAGAAACTGGTTGTTTAATGCACAGAAGCCTCACTCATGTGTGTTTCAAACTTCCGGTTACAAGCAACAGCCAATCAAAAGAACGGGGTCACTTAAAGGGGTAGGGAAGCCATAATGGCTTGTTTCAGACAGAGGATGAACTGAGGCTTTGCACTAAGACAAATAAGGATTATTTTGAGCTTACAGCCAGCGGGTAAAATTAAGTTAAACATATTAACATATAATAAATAGCATAAATAGACATTAACAATAAGCCCCTTAGTTGAGTAAAGCAGACACATAGCAAATATTTTTTCACATTTCATTCTTTTATTTTATGAATTGATGTTTTAAAACGGAACAAACCATTCACCTGGCAAAAAAAAGAGAAATACGATGGATTTTCTGTTTTATTTGTTGTCGTTTTTTTTAAATACTTAATGGCAGTTCAGCATTTTGTGCATGACATAAAACATCACACCATCTTTGGGCCTCTTCTCACTGAAAAATCATGAGGAAAAAAAAGAAATAAAAAAGGTTTCAGACAGCAGCTGTAATATTGAGACAGTAATATTTCATTTACACCAGCACTGGTGACAGTTATGCTCGACAGTCTGTGTGTGTGTGCGTGTATTAATTCACCATCAGTAAACACTGTAAGTGCTGGAAAATGTCAGCGAGGGGCTCGTTTACACTGCAACATCCATCCATCAACAAAAACAATATGAGTAATAACGAAGGCTGTACGAACGCACCCACTCCCCGACGTCCACGACGAGAACGAACAAATTCATATTTTCATTAGGTCAACGGACCAACACACCCCAGCTTATCCCAGAGGTTTTCCTTAAGTTCCTGTTCAACCAGCAGAACTGTGAACTGCTCATGAAAGGAAGTTCAAAGAGTGAAAAAAAAGAAGCAAAATACAATCAAAACAATTCGGTTTAGGCCTAATAATGTCCAGCATGTGGAGACATGCCTGGGTGTGGCAACAAAGATAAAAGAACCACAGAGTTCATTCCTCATCAAAAGTCTCTCACAGAAAACCGAAATGACTCCAAACAAAGAAAAACACAAATAGAGTGTTAAAATACAGAAAACCTCCATATTTAGGAGTTAGTAAGAGTATTGTTTTTATACTTTTGATTTGTCTGCTGCTCTTCTAAATTCTGCCGACTCCATTTTCCTTAAGTTAGGAACCAAAGGAAGGTGGGAGTGAAAAACAAGGACAGAGGGGATGAAGGAGAGGAAAGAAAGGAGACAAGGGAAAGTCAGCCTTGGGGTTTGAGAGTTTAGCTGATTATATACTCGTAGCAAGCCGTTCACTGCAAGAAGGAGAAAGAAAATATCAACGGATTCTCCTAAAGCGCGGAAAATGGGAAGTTGATAGCAGTGAAATAAGGCCACATGGGACATATGTATGAATAAATAAATAAATGGGGGAACTATATCATATCTGATAATTCATTAAAAAAAGATGAGAGGCACTGTGCGTTTTTTGCTATTACCAGAAGGATTACACTGATGAATATTAAAGGGGACCCATTGTGCTAACAGTAGCAGGTTATTATATTAATGATGGCCAGTCTATGTGTGCAAGATTACGAACCCAGTTAGAGCGGAAAGCCCTGACATGAGCTTCTGGCTGTGAGAACAGAGACTCCACCCACTTTCTCTTTACAAGGAGCTGCCAATGAGAAGATAGCTGGGCTAAAGGGGGAGGAGCTACTTGAGCAAGACAGAGATGGCTTATTTCAACCTGATACCACGGTCCACCATTTCACGCTTTGCCTCTCCAAAACATGAAATGTACACGCATGCAGAAGTTGCAGTAACAGCAGAGGGAGATATTTTATTTCAACCAACATGAAAATAATCACGGGAAAGTGTTTAAACAGACATTATTAACATATTTACATGTATATACATATTAGCCCCCTAGCTAAATTGATTCTGAAGATTAAGGACCCTGGAATGTACTTCATACGTTTCTTGCTCACTACCGACTTCGTGGCTTTAAATACATCATCTCCCCCTTCTGGTAATGCAACTTCTGCAGGTGTGTCCATTTCACACTTTGGAGAGGCAAAGCGTGAAATGGACATGGTGGACCAGAGTCTCTATTACATGTTTTGCTGTGATACTGGGTTGCTTACTTTGAACTGCGAATCATGCAAAGCTATTTTAGTAAAGGAGCAGAATAGGTCCACTTTAAAGTTTTAATCAGATCTCAACCATTAAGAGTCATTCACATCCAAAGTGATGGGTATGATGCAGGGTTTACACTCGACATTTAATGCAGTTCAACTGATTAAAATACAAGGTGTGAGTAGAAGGTCTGTCCATAAAATATATGAAAAAACACACACCTGAATTATATTTGGCCCATCTCCCCTTTGAGGTTTGAATTTCGGCTTTTCTTGGATCTCTCCCTAGAAGTCCCGTTAAAAGCTTTAGGACTCAACATCTGCAGTTTCACCACAGACCTCGAGCTCCAGCTGTAAACATAAACTTTTGTGTCAATGTGAGTTGTTGAGGAGAGCTCGGTGTTCAGGTACAGCCAATTTTCAGCTGAAGACTCTGAAAGCATCAGGTCAAGAGCAGAGCTGGACTTTTTAAGGCAGAGATATTCACTGTGAACTGCGAATAGTTCACACAGCCGCTGTAGACTTGTGGCGGAGTTTGCAATGAGACAAATTTTCATTTATTTTCTTTAAAGTTTGCTATTTTTAGTGTTTTTAAGTACATTTCACAATTTCATCTAGATATTTGTCATCTTTGGGACATCAGGGGCTGAAATAATGGATAAAACTAAATTTTAATCCCTAATAATCACCTTTCTGTGAGTATTTGGGATGTCAAAGTAACACTTTATGATATCCACAGCCTCCTAGGCGAGGTGTGCCAGGCATGTCCTACCGGGACGAGGCCGTGGGATGGACCAAGGACACGCCTCAGCTCCAGGTAAGCTGGAGGAGGTGGCTGGAGAGAGGGAAGTCTGGGTTTCTCTGCTTAGGCTGTTCCCCCCGCAACCCGGCCCTGGAGAAGAGGAAGAAGAACGATGGATGGTACTACAACCAGCTGCTTTATATATGGCGAGTATGTTTTTTCTGTCTAGCGGCAGGTGTAAATAATTATTTTAGGGATTTAGTATAAGCACCCCCAACCAGTTTCTTTACAACTGGATAAACACTTTCTAGGTGGACTGGGACCATCTTTTTTATTGTAGATCTTTATCAGATCTGGTAAAAATGAGAGGAAAGCATAACGAGAAGAAACAGTTGCAGAAACTTCTAGATAAATCTGAAAGCCAGTGCCATCATTCACCAGTCACGCCAGCACAAGCTTTGCTCAGCATCCGCCCTTCTCGTCACACCTGGCTCTCTGTGACTTCATCATTTTCTTCAAAATGAAGTATTAGGGTTGCTGAGGGACAGAACGGGGCTTCCAGGGAGCGATCTGGAAACAGCAGCTGCATTTCACCTGAACCAAATCTGCTTATCTGCTTCACTTTAACTGAGAGGCAGCAGTGTACAAACACACAAGAGTATCTGCTCAAAATGCTGTTATCGATCATTTGACGTGTTACCGGAGAGGCAGCCTTCTGCGTCGGGTTCACTATTCTCCACAGAAAGGGTTGAAGCAAAAAAACGGTGACACTAATAAGACAACTCAGATGGGGGTCACCTCTCACCAGTCTGTATCTGAAATAAAAAGCACATCTGACATGCCGGGCACTGAAAGCTGTGTGAGACATTCCCTTTCTCCTGCCTAATAACATCAGATGTTTGTAAACTCGTTGTGCGTTTCTGTGACCGCTGCTGAGGTAACAAACACGAAGCGTCCGTTCATCGCGTCTCTGTTCGCTCCGTTTCCCTGTCAGCCTCCGTCCGGTGTGACCGATGAGCACAGTTTTAATTCAGGGAACGTTTCAGCCCAAGAGGGGACTCTGAGCGGGACGAGCGCCGCTTGGCATCACTGTAAGCCGCCACATTCGGCGGGCGCAGACAAGGACGCGAGAACCACTGCTTCCTCTTCTTGCTGAACCTCTCTGACAGCCAAGATGCGAGTGAGCATGCTCTGTAGAGTGGCGGCATCCAATGGTTGCGAAGTGTACCAGTGGGGACTGTTGAGATTAAAATGGAAATGATTAAAAAACAGACAAAAAAATTAACAAGACACCCATAACCGATTCAAGAAGCCTACACGTACGGTTTCACAGCTAAGCTTGAGTAATAAGGACGCTCTGACCTGTGTGTGTGGACGTTCTGTTCGGGCTGCAGGTAAAACATGTTGGTCTTTTTCTTCACAGACTCCGGGCTGTGGGGCAAAAAGAAAGTAAAGTGCTCATTTTTCAATCCGGCAGCGGTGATGGCAAGTTTGTCTGTGTGTGAGTCTCACCATCTGGAGAGGTAGAACTCATAGAGTCGGACAGGACAGTGCAGAGGGTTGGTGACGTTCTCCATCATCTCCAGGTCCCCCTCGTTCTCCGTCTGCCTTTTTCTGAGTCGTTCTGGACATGACGGGACACAAAAACCCAGCTGATCACTACTTCTGTGCATACTCTAGTTAAAGTCATTCACATGATTTCAGTCAATGATGCCCACCTGTCTCTTCCGAGCTGGGCGCGGCGCTGCTTCTCTGGAATCGGAGGTAGTAGACTTTGCCGGCTCGGCTGCAGGGTTTAGAGTGACGGGTGAAGTTGGAAAAAGACAGGCGCTGGTGCTTCTCCACGGTGTTGAAGTGGAAGTATTTGGTGCAGAAGAAGAGCAGCGTGTTGAGCAACACTATGGGTGAGTAGGCGCCCAGCTGCTTACACTCCCACAGGTAGGACTCCTCGACACGGGAGGAAACAACGCCACCTGGAGGAAGAGAGATGTCTGGATCTTTTTATGTTTGCTGGTTGGTGCTTAAAGCAAGACAAACATACTGTAAATATATATTAAGATAATACCCTAAAGTGAATTTATTCTTGTTTATGCTACACTGATATGTCTATT
The DNA here is from genome assembly GCA_015106755.1 of Etia nguti. Taxonomy (NCBI): domain Eukaryota; kingdom Metazoa; phylum Chordata; class Actinopteri; order Cichliformes; family Cichlidae; genus Etia; species Etia nguti. Next base: position 34,234 of record VUQG01012965.1, read on the forward strand.
AAAGAAAATAGATGAGGAATAATTGAATAAAATGTATATTATTCTTCGTACCACTAGGTAGTAGTTTTGGTTTCCAGAGTCGAAGCATCCCAGAGATCTCTGAGGCAAACTGACTGTATAGCTGGTCCGTGAAGATGTTCTCTATGCGACCCATCATAAACAGATGCTGTCCAAACAGAGAGGGTGGGGGACGCAGAGGGTTGTTTTAGGAAAAAAATAAAGAAACATGATGGACACCAGTTGTGCAGTTTTTCGTGGGCACCTGTTGTATCCCTAGACAGAGGTAGAAGATGCTGTCTGGGCTGTAGGGCTCTCCGTTGGGCCGTCGCACTTCTTTGATGAAGCAAGACAGACCGAAGCTCAGCTCAGCGGAGTTGCAGTCAAGGACGTCTTCTTTCACATCAACTGGATCGGCTGCTAAGGGGAGAATGAAGGTAAAGCGCAGGCAGTGCAGATTAAACAGAAAATTAATCAGGAACGAGGAAAAAAAATTACATTTTTGTGGCTGCTTGTTGCGCTGCTGAACCCAGCTTCTCCAGGCTTTAACCCCGTACAGGTGGTTCAGTTTTGAAGCGGCAGGAGGTGCCATGGCTGTGCCACGCTCCAGAGAACCAGTCCGCCTCCGACCCTGAATAGTTGATTTAAAAAAAGAAGCTTTTTATGGTCAAATTAGGAGCATTTAAAACATCATAACAACATAACATGGAAGTGCAGAGAAGCATTCTTTGTTTTGTGTCCTGGTTTCTGGTTCCTGGTTCAGTAGGAGTTTTCAGCTACATAATCAGACAGGGTATGGGGAAATAAACCCCACCCCCATCCTGACAGGTTCTCTGCCCAGTGCATCCACATTTAAAACAATTCTCTAAGCAACCTTGATTAGCAGGAGTGGAAATAGAAGCGAGGAAGGTGGCTTATGCCCCTACAGCATAATTTAAAACATACATGATTAAACATGGCTTAGGTCATTGCTTGTTGTCTTTTAAAATATACAAGTAATAAAATAAGCTGGCAAATTCCCCACAAGCCATGGAGCAGAATTCCATCATGGGGGAAAAAAGAGACTCATGATCAGTGATGTCGTACCCGTTTCCGGCCAGACGAGCCCTCTCTGGGTCTCTTCACTCCTCGCTGTGGAGCAGCACATGACTTCTGATCCAGCGACTCTGCAAAAACAAACATTTCCAATTATTCTGCTTCTGCTGTTAGTGGATGATTTTCATCTTTCTTCTGTATTAATTCTATTCTTTTATTAATATCTATTAATCAGCCACAATTTCTAGTGGCTAAGTGTTCACCCAACAAGCAAAAGTTTCCTGGTTTGAGTCTGGGAGGAGAAGCAGCTTAAAAAATAACAAAAAAACCCCAAAATCAAACTTATGGAGCTATCATACTGAGAATTTCTGTTTTTATTTTTTTGCTGTGCTTTTTATCTTTTATCTTGTCTGTCGAGATTTCGGCTTGAACTTAGCATATACTGCTAAAGGAAATCTGAAACAACTCTTTTTTTTTCTAAAGTATAACTTATGCTTTCTTCAGCTGACTATCAGTGATGTCACATCTCACTAGGAGGGAAGTCATTTTCCAAGTCCATCATCGGGGAGGTTGGTGGTTGATCGTCGGCACAGCTGGCAGCAGGGTCGGTTGTCATTTGGCTCGTCTCTGGCTCTGGATCAGCTGCCTCTAGATTCTTCTCTGAAGTCTGAGTGAGTGGTAGGTCAGCTCGCTCCTCTTCTTCCCTCCGAGCCTCACCGTGATGAGGGATTGTGGGAATGACCACTTCAGACTTCATGTCTCCACTCTGAGAGGTGTTCCGGTCTAGAGCAGTCACATGCAAACCCGGAGGATCATGAAAACACTTTGCTGGAAGTGTTACATCTATAAAAACCAGGATCAGAACGCTCACCTGCATCGGACTCATCTCTCTGCGTTTCTTCCTCCACCAAAGAAGCCTCTGACTGGACAGCTGCATCTTTCGTGTCCTTGTTCAGTGGTGGAACCATCATCGGTACTGGAACCTGTAAAGAAAAAAATGGAGAGTTTTGATTTACTGAAACAATTATTTAAACTTTATAGATTGTGAATATAAAGTAAGAGGACCTACAGGCATGGGCATAGGCAGTGGAACAGGCATGTGCTGGGAATACATGTTCATAGGCACTGGAATGAAGACCGGCACTGGGACTGGAACCATTAACACCTTCACGTTCTCCTCTCCTGCTGTGATGATGACCAGAGGAGGATGACAGGGAGATAAAGAAAGAGTTTATCCCGTTTTTATGTGAAGCAAATGATTTGAAGAAAAGGAAAATTAAAGTTGAGACACAGTAGGGGGTCACTGTGACATCATGGGCTAATTAAACAAACTTTTCAAGAGACTAAAAAGGGACAGTTTGGGGTTATCCAAGAGGAATAAAAGTGGACCTGTTAAAACTACTTCCCAGCTCCATGTTTTTATTCCTGCGCTCTACCCGAGTAGTTTTCCCATGAGTCAGGGTTTGTAATAATCGTTTTTATCTTATTCGGGGCCTTATCTTAACAAGCTGTTTGTGCTTTTATTAGGGTGGCATTTATTAATAAAAAAATCTGAAGGAAATAAAAGGAAATCCTGCTGGTGCCACCATTACTAGCTGCTCTGGACCTAACCAAACATGTCTTTGCTACCAGCTGATTATCAGGATTATAGGTGACCCACAGAAACCAACAAGAAAAACCACCCAGCTGATGGAGTCGGCTACAAAAATAACACAGAGAAATTCTGGGATGTGGGCACAGGGAAAAGTGGAAAGAGAGATTCCTTTCACAGTCTCGTGATAAAAGTTAAAATGCTACCAATGTGACCTTTAAAGATATGCTGACTGCAGTCTTCTGATTTATTGGAAAAGAAGCTTTTTGATTTTTCTCTCTCCATAAACCCAATAACCAACATGTGGCCAGCAGATGTCGCCACTGAGACGTAGCTCACTTTTCTGATGGAGTGAGCTAATGAAGTGTCCGCTCACTCCATCAGAATTTGATTTCTCACCACTACTCCTGTGTTTCTGAACCATCAGGGATGGCAAACAAAGCCAGCTGCTTCCTGTCAGGACTCTGCTGACACGCATTTATCATCAGACTGAAAAAAATCCCAGATAGCAATAAACCTTCACATAATCACGATAAATGTAAGACTTTAATACCTTTCTTAATATCACTTCAGTGATTACAATTGATCTGGAAATAAACATCAAACGTTGATGTCAGTTCAACATTATCATTCTTTTGGTTTAGTTTCAGAAAAATTCCCAAATGTGTTTATTTATATTAAGAAAATAAGAACATCATGAAGTCCCACTGCTTATTTAAAAAAACAACAACAACAAAGCTCTGGCTTGCATGGTTTGCTTCGTTGACATTTATCATTATTTTGGCATCCTCACATATATACAGACTGTACTTTTTAGATGTTTAAGCTGCATATTTTTATCAAGACACTGTTACGGTTGATGGTTTTACACCTAAAAAACAGCCGAGAGGACCCAAGTGTGCCGAAAGGATGAAAACAAGACACCTGTAAATCAGCCGCAGCCACCTCATTAGGTGGAGAGGAGTCTAGGTATTTTACCTGAGTCAAATATCAGATGCTTTGTGGCATTTGGGCCACAAAACACCACCTGTAACCCAGGAGAAGACTTGGGGCTCTTTGTACATGTCAATTTAAAAAAAAAGAGAAATAAACCATCACAACTGTTTTTGTTTCGCAAATATCATTTATTTGCAGTTCTTGGTTTCAACCCAAAACTTTCAGGTGAGAACGAAAAACAGAAAATGAGGAGGAAATGAAACATGCGGATGCACATACAGCAAAGCAGAATAAATATTTAAAATAAAACAGTGTACAATGGGTCGTTAAATAAACTTTAGTAATGTTACACACAGCTGGAATCAGTTCGACTTCAACTCAAGTCAGAATTGAAACCAAACTTGGTTCGCGAGACTACATCAGTAGTGAGGTAATCTTTATGAATCACACATTCATATCAAACAGAGTGTAACAGGATATAAAGTGAGACTGACATCAAATAAATGAATGAATGAGGTTTTCCAGACTCGAGACCGGTCAGACATTCAAGTGAGTGCAAGTTTTAACCTCAAAGATGAACGCCTAACTGAGGTTTTAGTTAGGAATTTACTAACCTTCAAACTGCTCACATACTCCAGCTGGATTTTAATAGATGTGATTTACTCATCCAATAAAGGGGGATCTGTTTTTTTTTAATAATTTAAGTATTTAATCCCAATGCTTGAAAGCAGATTTTTTAAATTTTTTTTTTAGATTTTTACTCCTGGACTCTACCAGCTACCAGAGTAGCTTTGCATGATTCATAGTTGAAAATAATCCTCATTTATCTTTTACTAGGCCTGGCTGCAGCCCCTCCCTCTATACTCCCTCAGAATGTAGCTGCTTTAGCCCCTCCCCTGTGATCTTAACAGCAGATGGGTGGGGTCTGTGCCTAAACTGACCATATCAGGAATAACCACTCTCACTGACATCATACAGAGCTGAGAGTAAAAAAGAAAAAGAAAAAAAAAAAAAAAAAAAACTGAAACATAAAG
>VUQG01012965.1:38846-66505 GCA_015106755.1 Etia nguti
CTAAAAAAAAAAAAAACAAAAAAAAACACAAAAAAAAAAAAAAAAAAAAAAAAAAAAAAAAAAAAAAAAAAAAAAAAAAAAAAAAAAAAAGCCTGAAACTTGATGTTTAGAGCAGTCTGCAGTCAGATGTTTTACTTGCAAATACACTAAAGTCACTGGCCGTGTTTATTGTGAGCATCCACAGCTGTTACAGTTTATATGGAAAAGGGTAATAGGTCCTCTTTAATGCAGTCGCCATCCTACACAATAACAACACATGCCTCCAAATGGGGCATCACCTTCATGGGAAGCTTGTTGAGAAGCTTGAAGGGTTAAAAAAAAAATTAAAAAAAATACCTTTCAGCTTATAAAGAAAAACAAAATCTCACATCACAGGAAATGGAGGAATACTTGTATGGATGAGGGCCCATCATGAATAATAATGATAAAAAAAATTGAAATCCAGCTTTAATGACAGGTTTTAATTATTTGATATAATTCTTTTTTCCCCCCAAATGAATAAGTGACTTGTCTCTTGTGGATCTCTTGCAAATACCCATCATACAAACTAAACACTCATAGCGGAAAGAAAATACTCAGCCATGTGATTAGGTCATAAATACTGCTGTCTTTACTTCATATAAAAATACACAGAATGCCCCTTTTAGTGCATCATTTCTTTGTAGTGCCAGATTACAAGTACAAATTCACAAAAGTACTGAAATGAAATGGGGTTTTTTTTGCCTTTGCTCATAAGGCTCTGGAGGTAATCATAAACAACAAAACAATATATATAAAGTAGTGTGGAAACATCGGTTAAAACCTGTAGTTTTCAATCTGTGTCCGAGCTCAGGTGAGAAGGGGAGGAGGAAGAGGAGGAGAGCGTCTCACGTTGGCAGATCAGGAGGCTGTGGAGAGAAAAACTCGGGTGATACACTCGACCCTCTCAAGAAGTCAGCTGGAAAATGCAAATTCATTTCAACAAATCACGCAAGGACAGCATTAATGTGTTTAAAAAAACAAACCAACAACAACAAAAAAAAAAAGGCTGCAGTTGTTGTAAGACTGAATTAACAAGTTTATTCTTTACATGTTTTAAAGCAGAAGGGAATTTGTTTTTGCTCGGGAGGCTCACCTTGAGTTTCCAGTTCGGGAATCATTTTGTAGATCAGTCGGGTGTGATAGAGCTCGAAACAGGGCACGGGGCAGAGGCTGGGCTCTCCTGAACACGTCTTACAGTAATATGATGTCTGCCTGCCCGATGGCTCGCTCCTGCTCTCACAATCTGTCTTTTCAAGGTGCTCCTCCTCCTCCTCCTCGTCTTCTTTCTTCTCTGTCTCCTCATCCTCTGCCCTCTTCTGCTTCTTCTCCGCTCCCTCTTCTTCCTCCACCCTCTTCCTCTTGTGCTGTCTGCAGACCTTGCAGTCTGAGTAAGTCTCTCTCTTGCCCAGGAAATGGCGCCCGGTTAGACGCACTGGCACGCCATCACACGGTTGCGTTTCTCCCTGACATTTTGGGCACGGCTGAGCTGGCGTGGAAGCTTGAGCAGACGGTTGGTTGGACTGCGAGGAGCTATCTAGCAGAGCTGGTGCAATTGTTAAAAACAGCTAATTGTGAGCAAAGATTAAAACAAAAAAACAAAAAAAATGAAAAAAGAAACACCAGCTGTGGACTGCAGGAACACTGCTGCTGAGCATAGGATTCATTTTTATTTTAGGTGAATGGTGTTTAGATGGAGCAGTGACTGATACACAACAAATATCAACTCTCAGTGAATGATGGCACAAATAGTAGCAAGCCTATCAGAATATTAGCCCACTGAGCTAAACTTTATATAAATCTAAATAAATTAAAAACAAAGAGGATAAAGTAATAGTTTTAGTTTGCCTGATGATGCTTCGATGAAAGTCTTTGTTCAGACTTCAAGTCTCAACGTGTACAACACTTTCAAGAAGTTCTGTGTTTTTATTATGTCTGTGCTGCCTCCAGCACATGCCCTCTCATACACTGAAGGACTGAAACTGAATCCAATAAAAACTAAACCCAAACTAAATATTTACAACAATAAAATCTATACGAAAATAAGCACACCTACAGTGGCCCTGAGAGGTCAAACAGGAACTTGAGAAAACACCAGCAAACAGAAAAATGTTTCAAAATGGCACAAAGCACATAAGAAATGGAAAGAATTTTTTCAAAATTCACGTTGGGTTTTTCTATTTTTGTTGTGTTTTATGTGCTATTGGGCCATTTGCTGGTGTTTTCTTAATTTGCAGTGCATTTGACGTCTCACAGCCACCGTATGAATTCACTGTGGAAAACCTACTGAAATTGAATAGAATTAAAAGTACAAAGTCAACAAAATAAGAGTAAAAACTAATTAGAAAAAAAACCTGATAGCTGGTGCACTCACAGTAACAGCAGAAAAAGAACCTGAATATTATTTTTATTATTGTAAATAACTTTTATATTATTTATCTTGATTCTCTTTTTTGAAGTTTCACTAGGAAAAGCAATTTTATTGAGTCATACTGGGTTCGTCTCTTTTCGTTAACATTTCGTCTTACAAAGTTGAGAAAATCAAGCTGAGACCCTGATTTTGCATTATATAAAACATCAGTTTTATGTGAGGCAGACGTTTAATACATAAAATGTTGATTCTCAGTCTGTTGTTGGCTGACAGGAGAAATACTGCTGATAAATTTAACACTGGTAATAGACTGGTGGATTCCCCCCCATTTGATAGCTAATTGAACAGTTTTCCAGTAAGTAGTAAGGACACTGGGATGCATAAATATTTAAGTATATGGAAAAACATCTTTTAAATTATCTAATCATTGCTGTTCAGATGAACATGAAGTGCCGTGACTTGTAAAACACTCCCAATAAACAAAGAAATTAGAAAAATGTAGTAGGTTTGTGTAAAAATCAACATCTGTCCATTTAAAAACTTTCAGAAATGATAATTTTTTTAAAGGTGCATTACATGTCTGTTAGTGCACCGTGTGTTCACTGAGTGTTTGTTGCTGTGCTGTACTGAGATTTACTGTCAGGAAGTTACTGAAAGTGATGCAGCTCAGCTCCTAAATCTCACTAATAAACTGGCAAAACATATTTAGGTGATTCCTGCAATTACCTCCTGATTCAGTGGAAGGCAGCTGGCACATACTCTCTTGGTCCATGGTGAAGGGCCTGCAGAGAACCGACTTGTTCTTCATCTGACGTCGACGGGATGAAGGCACGCGCATGGCATCGGTCTGGGTACTGGCCTGCATATTAAGTATTAAACAGTAACGATAAATGAGGAGGATCTGACTCCTTATCATAAATTTGTTACAGTGGATAAGTTTCTCCAACAGGAATCATTTGAGTGCCAAAAAGGGCACCATTTTTTCAGGAGTCTGTGCTGTTTGACATCAGAGACGTAAAACTTGAGGCCACCTTAATGTGAAACTGCTCTCTGGAAGTCCAAAGCTCAGGTTTCAGCCTCTCTGAACTATGGCTCTATTAGGAATAACAATGGATATGGGGGCACCAGTTTAACTCATAGGTTGAGCAGATGACATATGTGTTACTGCGCGTCTTCCCCACTCTCTCCCCCCTCTTCACTCACTGCAGCATTAAGAATAGGAATGGATACTGGAGTCACTCGGACTGCATACCGACACTTAGTTGTACAGTGTGAGCACATATTGTTTGATCTTTGTGGACTCTCTTTACACAGCATGCTTGAAACGCGATAAGAAATTATGGGTGAAGTATCTAAGACGCACCATTTAGAGAAAATCTTCAGGTAGTTTCAACAAAGCAGTTTTCTTTATGAAATCTCTTTTAGATCTTTGAGGTCAATGAACGATGCAAAAGACCTGCCTCAGTTTAAAATGTTTTTTTTTTTTAAATTAAGTCGTGGATGGCGAAAACACAGTTTTCTGTATAAACACAGGTGATGTTGCCGTGGCTACGGCCATTTTTCATACACAGAGTCTGCTGAGGTTAATTGCTATCTTTGCAACGTGTTCGGGAAGTTGACACTTGAGTACAGAACGCCACAGAGTAAAGAAAACAAATGAAAATGGACCCAGTAACATACAATAACGTTAGGCAAAATCATCTAACCTGAGAGAACAAATACACACAGAAACAGTACATACGTGGTCGAGATTCTTGCCGTCTACGTTGGAGGTCGGTAGAGCTCCTAAAAAAACAAACAGACAAAAAACAAAAACAAAAAACCCCCAACAATATGGATATAATTAATAATATGATAATATGAGATCTGACATCACAAACACAAACCTAAATGGCTTTAAATATTATCAGCTGCTTTAGAGGTAGCTATCTTTTCTCTTTTTTAAAATATCTGTACTGTGCTCATTACAGAAAAAACATTTACATAAGAGAGGTTCTCACTTACTGCAAATACTCACTCTAGACAGGATAAAATGTTTAAAAACCACATCTAAAGACACTAAATATGCAAAAAATACTAGAATATTAGGACACTGCTTTTATGGATGTGTGCATGTACTAACCAGTCAGAGTGGTGTCTGCTGACACGCTGGGCTGCGTGGCAGAGCCGTTGGCCAATGAGACGACATCAGCTATGACTGGATTCATCTTTGAGGAGTGGTGGGGTTGGGTTGGAGCTGGAATGGAAGTAGAGAGAAATAAGGGGTCAAACCCAGAATAGTGAATGCAATCCCTTCACCCAGATGCTTCAGTGTTTACCACGCAGACTTGAAATAATTACTGCGCGTGTTCATGTGCAGCTTTACAGTCTTGAACATTGTTTACCATATGGTGTCTGCGGCGCTGTCCCGTTACTGCTGCTGTGTTGGCTCGTCTCAAAGTGAAGGTGACAGTACTGCTGTAGGCAGGGCAGGTTGCAGAAGTTTCGCACTGAACCCAAACACTGCAGCTTCTCCGTCATGTAGCCCTGCTTCCTGCAACTGTCACACCGACCCATCTGCACCAAGGGAAAGGAAGACACGACCACATTCAACACGCTGCAAGAGGCTTCGTGTGGTTCGGTGTATAGTGCAGTGGGACAGCTGTATTCTCACCCCGTAGTAGAGTACAGTGTACTGGGACATGCAGTGGGGTCTGCAGAACTCCTCCAGCTTGCCTCCGTAGTGGCTGTGCAGCATCTTCTGCGCAATGCCAGAGCAGTAGGTGCAGGGACGCCAGGCATGCTCCTTGCTACGAGAACTCAGGTCATGCTTGAAAAGCAGCTTACAGTCTGGAAAACACAGCAGGAGGGGTATTAACTCAGCACTACTAAGCAATCAAATCTGGAAATTAAAACATTAAGATGTTTTTACACCAGTTCTGACAAGAATCCCTGAAATCATCTAGGGATTTTAGAAAGCCTGTTCTACCCCTAAGAAATACAAGTGAGCCCCAGACGGCCTCGAGATACCGCATGTCAGTCACTGGGCGAGCTGAAGATGAAAGTCGAATGCTGTCGCAGCTAAAGGCAGACAAGAAGAGACCCAGAACAATTTGGAAACCAAGGCAGCTTCAGGCAAACAAAGAGATTCACTTCAGTAAATCTTAAGATTTCTTCTTCTAGCTGGATCTTATTGATGGAAGGATGTCTTTAACTCTATTTTTTTAAACACCATTTTACAAGCACTACTGAAAAGACCGTAACTCCATTATAGTTTGTACTAGAGACAATTTCAAAACCAGAGACAGATTCAAACAGATTTGGAGAGAACAGAAGATGAGCTTTACAGGGACATTTGGTGTATCACGGCAGCAGAAAGCAAGGTACTGCTATCTGAACACAGACAAAGAAAATGCAGATGGTTCCTAAGAGATAAGAATTATTTTGTAATTTCAAAATTACAAAAAAAAGTTCAAATAGATTGTGAGTTAGAGTTTGAGGGTCGAAAATAATAACCGAGATGACCTCTGATGAGAAGGATTTGCAAAGGATCACAGCAAAAGAGCGGCACATGGCTGAATTATGTTCAGTAACCAACATGACGAAACTTGACTAGCATCAACTGTGTAGAAGAGGATGAAGGCCATCTTTGATCATTACTCACTTTCACTGCAGAAGACCAGGTCCTGCTGGTTGTAGGCAATGGTGTCAAAGATCACCTTATCCTGTTTACACCACTCGCACACAGCAAGGATATTTTTCTGGGTTTTATACTGCTCACAGCACATCTTACTGCAGAACACAGAAATTCGACCCTGCAGGCAAAAACAACAACTAGTATATTCCTTTTTTATGGTGTGGCACTGGTCATGCAGAAGGATATGATTGAGTTTACTTACCTGGTGACTGAATAATAGCGGCTTGGTGTTGAACTGTTTGCTGCACTGATGACAGGTCAGTTTGGAGGTGTCACCTAGCCGGCCCTCTGCCGATTTCAGTGGCTGACCAGCTTGCGTTTGTCCTGGCACAGAAGGGGAGGAGGAGATGGCTGGGTGGGGAGGCACTAGTGGGGGCACTGAGGTATGACTGGGATGATTGCCTGGATAGGGAACTGAGGATGGGTAATCCTGAGGGATGGGAGGGACTGAGCTGGCTCCGGCAGAAGGCCCCACTTTGGGGGGATCTCTGACGGAGGGGTCCCTGAGAGAAGAAGCTCCATTAGTCAGGTCTGGCTGGGATATGTGGCCAGATTTCTATGAGACATGAAGGGAAAAGGAAAACATTTTTTTTACAAGACTGCTTAGACCATCAATGTGTGCCATTGTTAAATGTATTAATGCCACTGTTGCTTTACCCTGAAGAAAGACACACAGGTGTAGGAGCAGAAGTTACGTATGGTGCCGTCCACCATGGCCAGGTGATACTGAGGAACGGCGGTCACTTTGCACAGGGAACATGGGAATGGAGTACCTGCAAAAAAAATAAAAATAATAAAACAGTCATTAAAAACAAAAACTTGAGATTTTTCCTCCACTGGACCTGGGAGGCTAACTAATTAAGCTAACTAGTTATTTTCTATTCTGCATGGTATCTTAATTTGTAATAAATATACTGAAACACAACCTCTGCTTGTGACATGACCATAACACATGTGGATGCGTGTGTGTCATACCAGAGAGATTATGCTGAGGTGGTCGACTCTGTTCCACGCAGACCACTGAACAGTAAAGCTGAACTTTGCCCTTCTGGTCTCGTTCCATGATGGTTGTGGACACAACCACTGTCTTGTGACAGTACGCACACTCTGTCGTCTTTCTACAGGTCTGTGGAGGAAACAATACGAGGGTGCCGAGCATGATTTTTCTGACATAATGAATCATGAGAACAGATGCATATATATATACACATATATATATACACACATATACACACACATATATATATACACACATATACACACACATATATATATACACATATATATATACACATATATACACATATATATATATACACATATATATATATACACACATATATATATACACACATATATATATACACACATATATATATACACACATATATATACACACATATATATACACACATATATATATATATATATATATATATATATATATATATATATATATAGATACACAGAAGCAGCAGCTGGGCTTGCGAGGCGAGTCTGTGCTGCTCCCATTTTGCTCAGGGAGACTGACTATAAAACATTTTGTTATGAAAACCACTTTTTTTAAAACTAAGAAGCTGGACCGATTATTGTGGGAACTCCTGCGGAAAAAACTTCACACTGCCCACTATAGGTCCCTCTTCATATGATAGGGCAAACCACTGAACCACCCAAGTATCCCAAATCATCAGATCAAGTCTAGGATTCCTAAAGCATATATCTTCAAAATTCAGCAGGTTCTGAGGAATTGGACACACATGAGTGGGTACAGCTGCCCCTGAGCAATAAGGTGCGAAAAAAACAAAACAAAACAAAACAGGTTTTGTTATAAATAAAAAACATGGCTCTAAAAATGTAAACGTATAGAACTGATACAAAGATATTTATACCTGTTTGTAGGTGCTAATGCAGGTGGGACCACAGAAGTTGAGCTGAGACCTTTCGATCGTGAGCGTCTGACAGGAACCTGATTTGGTGTTACAGTAAAGACCGCAGCCTTCGCAGCAGTTCATGGCTAACTGGCGTATCTTGCGCCAGGTTACAAAGCAAGCATCGCTGCAGAGTCTGTGTAGGCGGCCTTGATGGGTGACCTCGTGCTCAATTGGCTGTAGAGACGATCGCAATCAAAACATGTGGAGAAGCAATAAATGCAACTAAAATGAAGAGACGCTGACCTAAAATTTGATCTTTATGTTACACACGTGAGGTCTTTTACCTTGTTGGAGACTTTACAGACACTACAGAAGGGTCTGTCAGTCTGGCGGTCTGCTGGTTTCTCTGGCGGCCTCTCTGGCTTTCTCTCCACTCGTTTATCGGCCCATTTGTCAGGAATCTTGTCAGTCTGTTTCTTCTTGTGTCTAAAGATGGACAAACAGAACTGGCCGCAAAAGTGCATGAAGGTGCTGTCGTCTGCTGGGATCGTGATCATGTCCCTGGGCTGGACAATCTCCCTGCAAAGAGTAAAACAAGAACTAAAAACAACAGAAACTCAAAAATATCACTCATGTGTGTACACTGTCATAGGGCCTGAGTAGTCCTGTCATTGTGGATTGCTAACAGGAAGTTCAAGCTGTTTTGAAGGTCACACAGTGCAAGAGCTGGACAAAGCATACAAAATATAGAAAACAAAATAGCGTAAAATATAACAGCATTCATATGTAACCCTCAAAAAGTACTGCTTATATCGCTGCAGAAAAATGAGGATTTAAAATTCTGACATGTGGATCCCTGTGCTGGTTTTCCATGGAATAAATCAAATCTTTTGATTCACAGGTAGCACAGGAAGCCCTTGTTTTGCAGGCTGGCCGGCCAGATCAGAACAAGGACTACCCACTGCCACCTAAAATCCAAGATCGAGTTTAGAATTTGTCTGATAGCTGAATGACATCAAATGAAACTGGAGTAGCAAACCCACAGGGACCCATGAGAGTGGACGGAGCAACAACTGCAAATTTAAAATAAAAGTGAGGGGGGCTATCTTCTAGTAAAATGATCATGTTGCTATCTCTAAAACAAATTACCAAAAAACCCTCCCAAAAAACAAACAAACAAACAAAAAAACATGTGGACGTGAATCTGACGGCTGTTGGTCATTCTGAAAGATGGTTATGCAGCACGGGCCATTAAAAGGGTCAGAGCTATTAAAAAATAAATAATCATACAGTGTACAATCCTCCATCAGGGCTTTCGGGAGGTGCATTTGCAGCTCAAACTTAAAAAAATCTGACTGGAAAAAAAAAGCTCAAGTAAGCATCTAGTTTAAATTTGACTGTTAAGTGACAAATTTGGCCATTTATTTTAACCCTAAAAATGTAAAAAGTTGTATGTCGGTTGTTTAGGATAACCAACTGCTCAAAAGCAATGTGAAAATGGAGGCAAAGAGAGAAGGTTATGCCACGCACTCTGCAAAGAGCCTCACATTTCAGCGGCATTTAAAAGTAGATCACGTAAGATAAAGCAGCATTTCATTAGACTCAAGTGACCAGCCGTTTACAGTCTTCTTACCACCACGAGGCAGTGAGTTCATATCGATGCCCAGTAGAAACAAGTGTGTACCTGTTGCACTGGAAACAGCTTCGGTTTTTGGTGGGCAGAGGAAGATGGCCCGTCAGACATACGGTGGAGCAGAAGAGCTGCGTCGATCCTTTTCTCTGGAAAGCTGTTTGACCTTTCAGCAGAACCTGGAAACGTAAAGTTACATCACTGTACAAACTCTCAGCAGATAAAAGGACTAATCCGCTGAATGCAGAGTTACATGGAGCTTTTCAAATTGTAGTTTTCCTTTAACAATGTGCATTTTTGCATTAATACCTTAGAGCAGCCGCTGCAGCGAACGCTACCAGGAACTGGGGGTTGTGGTGGGCGTGGAGGTATTGGTGCCAGAGCTGGCAGTGAAGTTGGGACTGGAACTGGAGGTCTGACAGGGAGGGGAGCCATGGCTTGTAGGACAGCTCCTCTACCAGGGATAAAAATGGCAGTCGGAGTCGGGGCTGGGACTGCTGCTGGCACTGGGGTGGAAAAGAGGAGACGGACGATAGACCTCTGAAAATCTAAATTTAAAATCTGCACACTTATCTAGTGCAACTGAAAAAATGATTGACCCCATGGGAAAAAGTAAACTGATGATTTGGATCTGAACAAGTTGGAAAGAATGACCTGTTCTGACAGAAGATCACTGGTGTAATCTTATATGGGCACGAATGTCCTGGTAACTGGGGGCTTTAAATGATTTCTTTGAAAACATTTTTTTGAATGACTGTACAGCATACATCTTTAGTGACTTCAAAAAAACCCAACAATTGGGTGCACAAGTTTGAATTCATTTTGGAGAGGTATGTTTGGAGGAGTAAAGGTGAGGTTTTCCTAGGAACACTGTACCAGCTGCCAAGCACAGTGGTGGCAGCATCATGCTCTGGGGCTGTTTTCCTGCTAGTAGTACTGTTACATTGCACAAAGTGGATGGAATAAGGAAGGAGGACTTTCTTATTCACCTCAAATCAGCACCTAGATGATTGACACTTGGATATGACTGGGCATTCTAACAGGACAATAATTACAAACACTTCAAAACAGGCTTTGGAAAGGATAAAACAGGCTAGCATCAAGGTTCTGGAATGGCATTCCCAAGCTTATTGAAAATTTGTGGACTATGCTTTAAAGCCAGGCCTGTTGATCGCCACCAACTTGCCAAGCGACACTTATACAGTACTAGTGGGGGTGTCGGTATATATTTGACCCTGTGTGGATTAGAGAAAATCCAAAACACATTTAAACCTGTGCAGACAATTCTTGGTGTCATTAAAGATGTATGCTTTACTTCTGACCACTACTGTATAACAGATTGTATTTTCACAACTTCTCTACTAGTTTACATTTTTAGAAAACTAACATATCACACTAAAGAAGTCAATGGTGTGTCTGCAGTTTGCTAAAACAGATGTAGTAGAGTTTACTGGAATCCTATGAGTATGCATGCTGTTCTGAGATCTGTTCAGAGATTTCAATCACTTCTGTTTAAGATTAAAAAGGCAAGAGTTATTTAAAAATGCTTCATGTTTACTTCTAATGCATTGAGGTTAACAAAGCTATCAGGTAGATTTATTAACCCTTAGATAATTCGCAGATTTTTCTTCTCAGCCACTAATCCGTGGTTTATCAGTAGGTCCAATTTCAGGCCAATTTTCAGACCAAGATCTTCTTTGGTTCACTAAAACTCTGTGGTGCATTATTACCAGGACTAATAATAACAATAACACAATTTGGATTCTTGTTATTACAGTTAAAATCAAATAAACTACAACATAGTGTATAAAACATTTTAAACATTATAAAAACAAACGCACTCACTGGTAGGAGAGGCGAAGGTGTTTCCTCCACCTACAGAGTAGACGGAGCTGATCCTTAGCTCCTCCTGCAACAACAAAATGATAAGAAATCAGACTGCGCTTCATTCTGTCTTTCATACTGCTATAAAAAGGTCAAAAGGTCATTATTTATTTAAAAGGACCCTCAGAATCAGCCATTTTTTGGTACAATAACTTCAGTATATTTAATGAAGGCAGGCAAAATGTTATCTTCATACTGTGACTATATAAGAGCATGACATATTGCTCGTGTACTTACGAAGT
This sequence comes from Etia nguti, assembly GCA_015106755.1. Taxonomy (NCBI): domain Eukaryota; kingdom Metazoa; phylum Chordata; class Actinopteri; order Cichliformes; family Cichlidae; genus Etia; species Etia nguti. The sequence continues at coordinate 50,539 of VUQG01012965.1, forward strand.
CATTGAGAATCCAAAATGCTGAAAACATGACTTAAATTTAAAAGCACACAATTTTGACCCACCTCACTGCACTTCAAAGGCTTGCAACTCTGAAAATATTAACATAGTGTGAAAATAAAATTTTACACGTTATTGTGCAAAAACAATCAGCTGATTCTGAGGGGATTGGGTGGGATATTTTTAAACATGACGGCCCAAATAACTACTCTCTGTATTGTTACGAAACAATTTGGTCTGTTAGCAGCTTGAATCCACGTACAGTGAGGTAATCTTTGCCTTCTTTTCTCTATACCAACCTCCTGGTGTTCAAGCTCCTCTTTGATCTGTCTGATGGAGCTCTGAGGCAATAACGCAGCATCGTAGCCTTCATCAATAGGCTCCTCTTTTATATTCACACTTGGAGAAATCGGGGGATTGCTGTCCTCCACCGGAGCTGCCTCTGACGTCTGAAATAATAGAAGGCGTCCATAACTACCCGAGCTGAAAAGGCAGTTAACTGACAGCGTTTTCCAACCCTCACCTCTCCCTGCTGACTGTCTTCCGTCTCCTCTGTCTGGTTTAGGACGCCTGCATCTAAACATAGATAGGGAAAAAAACAGCATATATTATTGTTTTTGTTATTTTTTTAGTAAACACTTTAAACAAGTTGGAACAAATATGATCTGCAGAGGAAATAGATGCCAATCAAGATGCTTTCCAGATGGTATCTTTCAGATTTTGTAATTCGATCAATCCCAACACCACTGTCTGACAAGCAGCCTCAGACCATGACAGAGCCTCCACTGTGTTTTACAGATGGCTGTAGACACTCTGCTGTACCTGTCCGACGATTTGAGCTAAAAACTTCAAATCTGGATTCGTGACAGGTTCTTGTTTAACATCCCTTCTTTAAGAATGGCTTGTTGACTGGCCGTACCTCCACTGAGACCTTCTGTCAGTGCGTTACCCGATACCAACAGATGCTAAATTCTAAGAGTTTCTGAGAGAAAAGAAAAAAAAACCCACAAAGGAAAAAACAATTAAATAGAACAAAAATTACCAAATAAAATGCATGCTAAGGTCTTCATTAAACCCCTGGAACTCCACAAAAATTCTGATTCATGTAGTATTAATATTAATATTATATTAAATCAATATGTTGTTGGTCACACACAGGAACTGACTTCAAATTATTCTAATTGTAGCATGGGCATGCACTTGTTAAATCAATGTTTTAGTCCTTTTTTACTGTCTATAAGGTTACATTTAATTCAACTGAATAAGGACACCAAATCACAACAAGTCAGCTCCCAGGGCGCTTTATATTGTAAGGTAACGACACAATAACGCAGAGAGAAGCCCAACAACTCCTGTGAGCAAGCACCTGGCTACAGTGTGAAGGAAAAACTCCTTTTTAAGAGGAAGAAAAGTTCGGCAGAACCAGGCTCAGGGAGGGGCAGCCATCTGCTGCAACAGATTGGGGGTGATTGGAGGAAGGAATTTAGTATTTATATTTTTCATATCTAGGCTTTTGCACTGGGTATACTTCACAGTTTTCTTCATCTGTGTCATCTTTTGAACCCATTTTCATTTTTCTTTCAGGTCATGTGCAGGTTACAACTTGTAATGTCTCAGCGGATCTTAAATGATGATCCAAGAGGATGATAAAAATATTTATTTTAGTGCTTTACCTCACTGCTCAGACATTTCCCGTATTCTAAATCAATTAGTAGAATTAGAAAACAAAGTGAGTCTGAGCTAACCTCATTCCTGTCTTCATATTTCTGAGGTACATCTGTAAGACGCAGAGCAGCTCGCCGGGATTCAAATCACTTGTCTCTTCGACTGAAAGCACCAGGCTTCAGGGGAGAACATCCTGCACTTATAAGGCTTCTATTCATGCTGTCCTCTTTAAAGAAATAGCTGGCGTTTCACTTCTGTTAGCTGCAGACCTGCAGGCTTAACAGACTTTTCTGTGTTGGTAACAGGTAACCTCTGTTGCTTTTGCCACTTCTCGGCCTCAAAAGCTCCACGTCTGTCCCCAAATCACTTGAAGTTAGTGAAGGTTATGAAAGTTGGCTGCTTCTACACTTGAGAAGCCCAATCCATGTGCTTTTAAAACCATTTAGTGTGCAAGTAAAATGTTATGATTTCAAATAGCCAATCTATTAAATTTCAAATGCTGCCATTCATTCTTATTTAATTGTCAAGTTATGTGACGTAATCAGACAGCGCTGCCAGATTGTGAGCTCGCTCCTCCCCTTGTTATTAGAAATGTGTGTGACATGACATGAGCCTACACATCACTGTATTTTTATTTATGTTCTTTGCTTCAACTAATATTTATATTCTTTTAAAACATATTTATTTAGGACTGCCTGCATCACTTTTTTTTTAATTGTTACTATTTTGCCTGTTTTTTTAGGTTTCTCATTTTTACTAAGTACACTCTTTATATGAAATTTTAAATGACTGAATATTTGTTTTCTTTTATTACTTTTTCTTATGTGAAGCAATTATATCTAAACTGACCTGCATATGCAGTAATAACATATTGTTATTGTACCTTAAAGTATAAAGCGCCTTGAGGCGACTGTTGTTGTGATTTGGCGTTACACAGATAAAGCCCAATTAAATTGACATCAGTGTGACTTCATGAGGGTTGTTTTTGCTTTTATTAATCTCCACCCTCGACTCAAAGACTGTTTTATGAGCTGAATGGTACACTCTGTGACTAGCTGTATAAAAACAGTGGAGTAGAAATAAATAAATAAGCAAACAGAAGAGTCACTAATTATCGTGTCCTCAAAAGATAAGCAGCGTTACCTCTGCTGTTGTCTTGTGAGGAGTGGAAGGTGTTGGCGGAACCAGTGCTCCCTGCCCTCTCTTCTTGCTCCTCCTCCTCCTCCTCCTCCTCTTCCTCCCCCTCCCCTACTTTTGGCTCAGGACCGAAGGCATTGCTCGGAGCTTCGCTGTTCTCCTGCTGGGTACTTTTCCTGCCGGCCTTATCCACGTCTACATCCTCCAGGGTGCCCATGGGCAGGGCAAAATGCCAGTCTTCATCATCTTCTTCCTGCCCAAACGAAGGAAGGCCATCCAGCGCGTCATCAAACGCCGCCGCCCCGCTTCCTCCTCGTCCACCTCCCCCTTCGCTGGTCCCCATTTTAAAAGAAGGCTGTGGGTCAGAGGTGGGCGAGGCAATGTGAGGAAGTGATGACTCGCCCGCCCCTTTGTCTACCTTTTCTTCTTTCCTGCTGCAGTTGCTATCCTCCTCCTCTTCCTCCTCCTCCTCCTCCATTGGTTGTTGCTCCTCTTGTCCTGAAGTTTGGTCCACTCCCTTCGTCTCGTCCTGTCCACCACTCTTGGAGGACGCATTGGAGCCCCTGGAGGAGTCGGCAAAGTCTCCCAGCCCCATCACCTCGTCAAACACCCTAGACATATGCTCCTCATGCTGTAGAGGAGAGAGATCATCATCACTTCTTGACAATGTACCATATACAATACAATTTTTGACCGATAAGGGCCAAATATGTTCAGTGAAAACATACAATACATCCTGGATACAACCCCGAATTGGATAAGTAGTTAAGAAAATTGATACAACACAATCAGAGATATAATAAAGGCATCAAGTGCCATTTTAGTTTAACATACACCAGGGTGTTTTCTGACTAAAAACACATCTTCTAGAGATAACTAAACATTTAGCATGACTGGCTGCTGGTGTCTTACTCAAGTTAATGCATTTTTCTGTTATTTCTGCCAATCTTGAATAAAGCACAAAAAAAATTATAATTCATTATTCTAAAAAACATCTAGCAGGGAGTCAGTCCCCACAGACTCCCACGGTAAGAAAATAACTTCTTGATTATGACTTTAAAAAAAAGTTTTAATTTCTAGACAATAGACAATAAAATATCCAAGCAAATGACAATAATTTTAAAGAAAAATAAAAAATAATCAATGAAAACCTGCTTAAGATGATAAAACAGACACATGGGTCAAAATTAAGACCCAAAAAGCATTTGGACACCAACTGGGGGCTTCAGAAAACCTGGCCATGAAATCAAAAGTTTTGCAGAGAAATCTTTATTAAATCAGACCCGTGGAGCTATAGCCCAAATCTGAGAACTTTACCTCGTAACAAAATGTAAAGGGACAAAATGTAAAGCTTGATTTTCAGACTTTGCTTGTTTTGTTGGTAAAGACCATTAGACACTTTACAGCACCCACTGAGCCAGCAACCTCTTGACAGCAGTACCTTACAATCACAACCAGCTGCCTCTGTGCACACACACAGGAGCGTCTGTTGTAGTTTGACTATGCTTCAAAGATCTAGCTATTGTCTGGAAACACACATCGTCAAGGCAGCGTGTCCCATTTTTAACCGAGTGTTATGGGTTTGTGGGGGGAAAAAACAAAAACAAAACAGCCTTCCCTGCAAGAAGAGCTTAAGGACACGTGCCGTTTTATTCCAATTCCGACATATTATCAAAACTATTTTTCGTAAAAATTTACATTTCAACTTTTTAACTAGAATCAGGAGTAAATCATTATATTCTGGAATGAGGATTATGTTGAGCACGCCCTCTGCTGGGCTCCAGGCTGAATTGTGGCACATTTCTGTAAGTAAAATAACAGGAACTGAAATGGCTCCCCTACATTGGCAGAGACGCTTTATCTAATCACTCTTAAAAATTACTTCCCTCCCATCACTCTCTCTCTGTGAGCCGAGTTGTGTCTCTCTGAGGGTTTTCTTGGTGTTACTCACAGTTACGGACCTTGTCCTGGTCTTTCTGCGTCTGCCTGAGCGTCTTCTGTTCTCAGTAATGAGGCCATCATTTTTGAACTTTCTGATAATATATTGAATTGTGGAGGATGGGACATTGATTTGTTTGCTAATCTGACGAACAGAGTGTCCCAGTGTGTGCAAATAAACAATGCTTATTCGTTTCTCTGAGCACACCTCTCTTATCTTTACCATAATTTTCTTTTTGTTAAATGGGAGTTGCTAACCAGTTTCATGGTAGTTTATAATGGATGAACAAGGCCAATTAGCACAGAGTATAAACACCTGGGTCTTGCAGAGCAACCACAGGTGAAGATAATCACACTGATGATGGACCACACAAACAAAACTTGTTCAAATACTTTTTCCAAACTGAGATCATGTTTCTTCTGTTGCTAAAAGAGAAGGAGGGAATGTCTTAACCTTACTTTAAAGGTATTATTTAAAAGCAGTTTTAAATATTCCAAAAATAACAAGCCATTGACATAAAGTAAATAAAAATGTCTCTATCCTGTATATTGTGATACAGATATATCAACTGAAGCTGAACCAGAGCCAGGTTGTACTTTTGTGTATTACCAGTTTGTACCCCATGTAGGTGTAGTGAGTGCCAGCTGGTTTTGGATTCTGGATTTTGAAGCCTTAACAGCAGCTTTTTTTGAAAAAACATTTAACTGCAGTAGGGAAGTCTACATCCACTCATCATGGGTGTGACTATCATGGTAATTTGGGCTATATTAATGATTTCTTTATTCTTTTTTTTTTTTTACAGGGTGGAATAATTGTACAGCATACATCTTTAATGACTTGAATAAACAAGAACACAGGGTGCACAGGTTTGAATGCGTTTTTGATTTTATCTAAGATGCACATCCACTAAAATTTGTTTAAACATCTCTTGGCAAGCTGCAGCTCTGTTAGATGCTTTCGGTAGCCATCAACAAGCTTCTGAATAGATATCTGACCTCTCTTCTTAGCAGAATTGGTAGAGTTAATTTAAATTTGTTGATTTGCTGGCACAAACTCTGCTTTTTAAGTGTAGTCCACAAATTTCCAATAGGATTGAGGTCGGGGCTTTGGGAAGGCCATTCCAAAGTTTAATGTTAGTCTGTTTTATCCATTCTAAAACCAGTTTTGATAGGTTTAGGGTCACTGTCTTGCTGGAGTTTGAACTGTCTAGCTGTTTAGCTGAGGTGAAGTTGAAAAATTTGGAGGTAGTCGTCCTCCTTCATCCACTCTTTATGTAACGTACCAGTGCCACTGGCAGCAAAACCGACCAGAGCATGATGCTACCAGCACCAACATACTTGACAGCTGATAGCATTCTTGGGTTTAAAAGCCTCATCTTTACTCCTCAAAGCATACCTCTATTCATTGGGACTAAATATCTCAATCTTTCTCTAATTTGATCATAGATAGATAGACTTTCCCATTGTTCTGAGTAATGGCCAATCCAATGACTGCTGGCACACAGTTGTAGTCAATCATGTACACTAATGAGAAGTTAACAAACCTTGGCCATGTCAAGTTAAGAACCTTCATTTTTAGAACCTTCAGCACCACTCGCTTAAAAGATTAAAGTGAGTATATGTATAAATTTGACCCTGAATGGATTAGAGAAAATCCAAAACACATTAAGCTTGTCCTACCAATTCTTGTTTTTTAAAGATGTGTGCTGTACAATCATTCCATGCTGGAAAAAAAACAGTTCAAAGAAATAAAAAATCCCCAAATTATCATGAAATTCATGCCAACGATGAGTCTATGAAAACTTCTGACCACAACTGTATATTTGGACTTTGGAGGTTGTAGGGATAACTTAAGTCAGCTAACTTGGGCTACATCCACGTTGGAAGCGATTTGCTCGGCGTTCGTAGTTTTGAAGCCGACGCCTGGTTATTTATGGACCTCTTCCTAGATTTGGATATCCTAACCATCTCATGTATTTACAACCAGGTCACTCTCCAAACAGGAGTGTCCTGCACTCACTGGTTGTCACTTCAATCACTCCCGTGGAAGTTGATTAAAATTAATCTTGGATTGTGTCTACAACGTATAGTCAGTGGTTATTTCTCCTGTAGTCATGAATGTCATTCACATTCTTGCTGCAAACGGCTTCCAGTTTAGACGTAGCTTTAGTTAACGAGCTGCATTTATAACACATACCTGCTAATGGCCAGTTTAATAACTCCAGTTAGCTACACCTGTAAAGGTGGCCATACCCTTAACTCCAGTATCCAGATGGAAAAATAATCTCTGTACCATTTTCTTTATTGAAGGGGAAAACTATGTACAGATGCAAAAACATGGAGTTCATGACTCTTTCGAAGGCGGCCTCAAGTGGCCATTAGAGGAACTACAATTTTTGGCATGTGGTAATCAAAAAATGTACCAGAAAATCCCCGAACGGTTCCAATGTTATAACTCTGGTACCTGTATATAAATTTAATAAAATTTTACTGCTTCTAATCTTTTAACTATACAAATACCATTAAGACCAATGTGAATTAAACGTTAGCTTTGATGTTTTAGTGCCTTTTTAAAGGCTACAGGCCTCATGTCTAATTATTAGTTGTATGAAAGAAGGGGGGGCGTCCCACCAAACTCCATTTAAAATTCAGCCATATTCTGAACTCACTCATACTTTTGAGTTTAGACACACCCCAAATAAGATAAACATGTTGGTGATGGCTACACTCCTCATTGCCAAAAATGGCCTTAATGCAGCCACAGATAACTTCAATAAACCCTCCACTTCTCATTATTCTCAGCAGCCCTGGCCGATGCCTTTACGAGCTACGTGGACGCTGTTGCAACCCAAAAGTTGGTCTGCGGCGGGCTTAATAACCAGCTCCTGAGGTGCACATCAAAGGCCTGTGGACACTATGCTCTCAACATATTCCTTTGCTGCTCTTCAAATTCTCGGCATGCATCAGCACTGAATAGCAAGCAGCAAGCTAGCCGCTAACACTAGCCTGAATGTGCGAATCTCGACCGGCCCACAGCAACTAAACAACACAGTGTGTAGCCGGATCAGCTAATCAGTTTAGCGTCCAGCTGAGTGCCGCTATAACTACAGCCTGGGTGTGAATGCCTCACCTTTAATCGTTTAAGTCTATATTCCTCGGAGTCCGCCATGTTTTAATTATGCTGCAGACGCCGCGCTTCGCACCCAACCGCCCACCTCCTCTCGGGGTTATGGGTCATGTATGTATGCAGAGGATGCTGCAGTTCACCGAGGAAACGAGCGGACCGACCACAGACGCAGAGGAGTTCACTTCGTAGGGAAAAACTTATGTATTAGGCTACTTTTAAAGTAAATCCAAAGACTACTACAAAAGAAACAAAAATACTTTCATAGAAGAGATGTGGGTTAAGATTACCGTAATGACTAGATAAGCGTTCTCATCTTTTTATTCCTGAAACTTGTAAGCATCATAAATGTCAAGTAGCGTTGCAGTCTTTTCTTATAAGCACGTCCTGAACTTTATTTTTTAATACTCAAAATCACACATTAAACACTTGCTTTTTAAAAAAAGCAGTCTCCATGGCAAAAAATTTTATTGCTGCTATTTTGTGGTGATTACGGTAAACCCTGTTTGTAAGTGACTATGAAATGCTGCATTTCTTACTGAAGATAAATGACAAGCGTTTGTTTCATCATTCCTGCGCATCCTCCATATTCCTTTCCCCCAGTCTGATTAACACAATGGATATTTATATGCATGTGTCAGTATACTGTCAGGTGGGTGACAAATTAAAGAAAAATCTGATCCTGATCTGAAATTAAAGAAAAATCTGATCCTTGCCAGTGCAAATCAGTGCAGAGCTGTTTTGACTGATCACTTATGATTACACTTTGTTATTAATGGAGAATCACTCCCAGGATTACATAAACATGATATGCCACGGCCTTCAGTCTCCAGCTGTCAACCCAGTTTTACATTAATAAGAGATTTTGTTAGAAAGCCCTTTCGACCACCATCATCAAAACACCAAAAATAAGGAGATATCTGTGGAAGAATGGCGTGGAATCACTCAGATAATTCTCCACAGACTTGGACAGTCGGTCCCCAAAGGAGCACCGAGGCTTATCTGGAGGTGCACACCTTACTATGACAGTTCCCCCTTAAAGTTGCCCTCTACAGTTCATCCTTTCAGAGGTCGCATCTCCTGTCCGGCAGGGGCGAGCTATTTAAATGTACGGCCCTACCGTAAGTATTAGCGTGTTTGCGCAAAATATATTGATGTTATTGACAAGTATGGCAAGTGATAACAGTATAAATTACAAGGATACTGCAGTAAAAAAAAATAATGGTCCTTCCATCTGGTAAAGAACAGCTGAGATTATGTAGGAGTATGATATTTTAAAGTGTGGATGTGGAGTTGTACAGTCTAATAGCCACAAGTAGAAAAGATCTCCTCCAGTACTCGGTCCTGCTCCTTGGGGCAATGAGCCTTTTGCTGTGTGTAATACTATCACCAATCACGCATGGGCTAGAGTGGATTGTCCATGATGCTGAGGAGATTCTTCAGCATCCTCCACTGAGACACCTCCACCAAATTCTCAGGTACCACTCTCAGAACTAAACCAGAACCTTCCTAATCGGTTTGTCTATGTGTACTTCTAGATTTTAACCTCCATCAGTGATACAGCCAACAACAGCAGAGGTGTCTGGAAATCTCTGTAGGTGGCACAAGTCTGATCTCTACCTTGAGCTTGAGGTATAGAAGGTGAAGAGAAAAGGTGATCAGACAATCCTTTGTGGTGCTCCTGTGCTGTTCAGTATGCTGCCTGAGCATACTGATACAATCTTATTATACAAATGCATTTTTAAACTGGTATTTATCAGGAAAACTAATAATAAAAGAACTGTAATAAATCCAATGAAAAAGAAACATGTTAGTTATATAGTATTTTTTTTATGGAAAGTTATGTAGATTCTTAGATTGATGGGTAGTTTCACAAGTTCACTTTGTTCTCAGACACACCGGGGCAAACTGATGTCAGAACACACAACATCATCTTGAAAGACACGAAACCTGCTTGTCTTAAGCCTTACAAGATACCAGAATGGATGGTGGGACCGTTGAGGAAGGAGGTTAAGATGATGCTGGAAATGGGAGTGATTGAGCCATCAAGGAGTGAGTGGTCAAATCCCATTGTACTTGTTCCAAAGAAAAACTCCCCTTCGATTTTGTTCAGACATGAGAAAGCTAAACAGTATTTCCTGTTTTGATTCTTATCCAATGCCATGCATTGATGAGCTACTGGAAAGACTAGGAAAGGCTAGATACATCACAACCTTAGATTTGTGTAAGGGTTACTGGCAAGTGCCTTTAGAGCCATCCTGTAAAGAATACACAGCCTTTCAAATTCCAGGAATGGGCTTATTTCAGTACACCGTGTTGCCCTTTGGTCTTCATGGGGCACCTGCAACTCTTCAAAGGTTGATGGACATTATCCTTAATGGTTGTTCCAAGTTTGCAGCTGCCTACCTGGATGATGTGGTGATTTACAGTGAATCTTGGGAGGAACACCTGCAGCATCTAAAGGTTGTGATGGCAAAGATCCAGAAGGCTGGTTTGACTCTGAATGTGAGCAAGTGTGCCTGGGCACAAGAAGAAGTGAAATATCTAGGATACATTGTTGGCCATGGACAAATAAAGCCAAAAGTTGAAAAAAATAGGAGCTACAGAAACAATTCCCAGACCCAAAACCAAGAAGCAAGTGAGGTCATTTCTGGGCTTGGTTGGTTGGTATCAGAGGTTTATTCCCCATTTCTCAACCTTGGCAGCCCCTCTTATGGATCTGACAAGAAAAAACACTTCTAAAGTGATGACTGTGAACATGCTTTCCATTTTTTAAAGAGACAGATCTCTGAAGCACCTGTTTTGTAAAGCCCTGACTTTTCCAAGCCATTTGTTGTACAAGTAAATGCCTCAAATGTTGGAATTGGAGCAGTACTGGCTCAGGGAGAAGCTTGTGAAGAAAAACCTGTGCTTTTCTTAAGTAAGAAGCTATTTGACAGGGAGAAAAAGTACTCAACAGATGTTGCACTCCAAGCAACATCAAAATGCGAGAATACTGTGCTGGTGCCCAGCCCTCCAGTCATACCAGTTCATCATCCAGCATTGTTGGGTAAGAAGAATCTTATTGCTGACTATCTTTCCCGTTTTCCAGATATGTGTCAGCCAGAGGGAAGTTTGTTTGTTCTTATAAAAACTCTAATCATGCCTTACTTACTTGACCACTGACAGCCTACTTTCTTTTTTTAATTCAACCTGCTTGGAAATTGCTCCTGTCACAACCAGGTTTCTAAAACCTAAAATCCAGCCTTTGTTGAATAATGATACCAGAGAACTCAGACAGGTGTGTAGAAAAGCCGAACGAAAATGTTAAAAGGACCGACTTCAGGTATCGTTTGATGTACTTGGAGAATCTTTGTTTAATTATCAGAAGGCTGTAAGAGCAGCAAAAACAAAGTATTTCTCTAAGATCCTCGTAATAACTGTCACAAATCTCATATTTTATTTAGCATTATTAACTCAGTTCTTAATCTGCCTACTGCTGCTCCCCATGTCTCATTTAAAGCAACATGTGAAAACTAATAGGATTGCGGAGATCAGGTCTCATATTATCCCTCCTGCTTTGGACCCATCTGTTCACACACCATCTTTGGTTGCTTTTGACCACTTTGAGCCCGTGTCCTTTTCATTACTGAGTGAAGTGGTCAACAACTTAAAACTTACATGATGTACTCTGGATATTGTTCCATCTCGTTTACTGAAAGATATTTTTGACACTGTGGGTATGTGTTTGCTTTTTAGTGTCAATAGCAGACTTCAGGCTGGGTGTGTGCCTGCTGACTTCAAACATGCTGTGGTGGAACCTATTCTTACAAAGCAAAACCTGGATCCAGCAGTTTTATCCAACTACAGCCCAATTTCTAAATTGCCTTTTCTTTCTAAAGTCCTGGAGAAAATTGTCCTTCTTCAGCTCCAGACCTTTCTAGATAAAAATGGAATTAGTGAAGTATTTCAGCCTGGTTTTTAATTGCACCACAGCACTGAAACTGCTCATTTAAAAGTTTTTAATGACCATTTTAATTCTTGCTGACTTGGGAGATTCTGCCATTTTAACACTATGAGACCTCAGTGCTGCCTTTGATACCGTAGACCATAGGATTCTTATCTCTCAGCTTAAACACTGTGTCAGAATCAAAGGGACTGCACTAGAATGGTTTAAATCTTACCTGTCCAACTAAGTTTTTCTGTCAGCTTGAGGGATACATCATCCTCAAAAACCTCACTTTCTTGTGGGGTCCCCCAGGGGTGCATTCTTGGCCCAGTTCGTTTTTTCAATTACATGCTCCCTATGGGTTCAATTTTGGAATCTCATTCCATGGTTCCTGGACCAGAACCAAAACGGAGGCCCCAGAGTCCAACACAAAATGTCAATAACACACAGACTGGGCCCTGTGAAACAGGCCAAAACATAGGTCAGGGGGCCGATAGCACAGAAGTCCATACAATTCAGGTGGCTGACCCGGAGGTTGCCAGCACAGGATCCCAGAGTGAAACAGTTCCGGGGGTCAGCCACGCAGACGGAAGTGGTGGTGTGGAACCAGTTCTGGAGGGCGACCTGGAGGTCGCCAGTTTACTAGTTTGTCACAAAGCCCTCTCGGAGGCCGGCCGGGCGGAAGGCCGAGGCAATGACATCGTTCAGGAGGCCATCCACGACGGCGATGAAGTCCTGCAAGCGGCCTGGAAAGTGGCCGGCGATGTTGAGGCACTGGACATGCACCAAACGGCAGGGCGGTGGCCGCAGAACCAGACGAGACTGAAGCTGCAGGCGAGGATGATGTTGCAGGCGAGGATGATGCTGCAGGCATGGTTGATGCTGTAGGCGACGGCGTGGAAGCCGCAGGTGGTGGCACTGCAGGCGACGGCGTGGAAGCCGCAGGTGGTGGTGCTGCAAGCAACGGCGTGGAAGCCACAGGCAACGGTGATGCCAGACGGGCTCCTCGGACCCCCCAGCGGAAGCTGCAGGCGACGGTGATGGCCGGACGGGCTCCTCATACCCCCCAGTGGAAGCTGCAGGCGACGGTGATGGCCAGATGGGCTCCTCGGACCCCCCAGCGAAAGCAGGAGGCTGGAGCAGTTCCTCTGACCCCCCAGCGGAAGCAGGAGGCTGAAGCGGTTCCTTGGACCGCCCAGCAAGAACAGTCACAGAACCAGCAGGCACGGGACCCTCTGGCAAACACAAAACAAAACCAGCAGGCACAGAGACCTCTGGCACACATGGAGCAAAACCAGGAGGCACAGAGTCCTCTGGCACAAACGAAGCAAAACCAGCAGGCACGGGGGTCTCTGGCACACATGAGGCAGACAGCAGCTGCGCAGAGCACTGACCCTGCTCAGGCAGCGTCAGCCGGGTGCAGTCCTCAGCTGGCTTCTTAGCCTCCAGGGGTCCAGAGTTAGCTGAGAGCTGAAATTAGCCTCTGGGGAGGCCCTGGAGTGAGTAACTGTCTCTAAACTGGCCAGCTCTTGAAGGACCATTACAGTGTTGAAATGTTTGTCTCTCTGCTCAGAACGAGTGCTAGAAAAAATAGTCCAAAACAGGTGGCACAGACACAGCTTCCTGAATGGAGGCAGGTGAAGATTGTGACCGAGCATTTAACTGAACAGGTGAGGAGGCAGGAAGCTGAACTGACAACGGAGCTACTGGTGAGGCTAAGGGCTGAACAAGTGACTGGGCTGGTAACAGAACTGCTGTCTGAGCAACAGGCTGGGCTAGTGACTGAATGGTGGCTTTAGCGGAGAGGGAGCAGGTGAAAAATTGTCCTTAAAACCCTCTGAGTGGGGATTAATTGTCTCATATATATACATATATGTATATATATACTATATATACACAGACAGGAGTGTGAGGGAACGAGGCACAGGTAACGACACAGCTGGGACTAATTAGGCAAGACAAGACAAGGAAGTAGAACAAAATACACTAACATGAGACAGGGCCTTCAAAGTAAAACAGGAAGGACAGGGAAGCCACGTAACAAAACCTAAAGATAGAACTCAGGAAATACTAAAGTGGTAAGGGCCTAGACACAGTAAGAGAGAAACCAAAACCTAAACGTCCAAAACTCAAAAACACTGGGTCACCGACCCAGGACCATGACATCTTTGGCTACTTGCAAGTGAAGCCATTTCTCTGTTTTAGAGACTTTGAGAGAGCTATGCATGCCTTCATTTCATCTCGCCTCGACTATTGTAATAGTCTTTACTCTGGTGTTAGACTGTCATCAGTTAGCCGACTGCAGCTGGTCCAAAACGCTGCAGCACGATTACTAACTGGCACATGCAAGCGGGACCACATATCTCCCATACTGGCATCCTTACCCTGGCTGTCACTTAGTTTTCGAATTGATTTTAAGATTTTATTATTTGTTTTTACTGCGTTGCATGGGTTAGCACCCTCATAACTTTCTGATCTTTTAACCCTCCTGTTGTGTTCACCCCCACCCCCCTTACTTTACTATTCCCGGTCACAATGGACCAGTCAGTTTTAACAGCTCTGAAATTAACATCAGAAATATTTTTTTACCACCAAATTCAGTTCAGTGGGTGGGTCAATGGGTCTTTCATTTTGTCATTCAGTGGGACATTCAGGGGGTCAGAGGCCAAAGGGGGGGGGGGATTCCCATTCATTTCCTATGGCGGTCACTTTGGACTGGGAACAGCACAGTTGTAACAAAGTTGATTAAAACACTCAAAATTCAACGAAAGAGGTGCTCATCACTTTTATATGTTCAAGTGCATAGCGTGGAGGATGCCCTAAGGCCTCGAGGCAATTGTATGTAAAACACAATATTTATGAGTTTTTAAATTTGTAAATCAGTGAGATTTGACCCGAACATGACAGGAAGGTTAAATTGGTACACTCCTACAAGTTCACAGAGGTCTGCGGATCAAATGCTCCTAGCTGTCCCAAGGTCCAGATTAAAGCACAGAGGAGATCGGGCCTTTGCTGTGACTGCTCCTAAATTTTGGAACAAACTGCCCCTTCACATCAGGACCTCCCCAACATTGGACACTTTCAAAACCCGTCTGAAAACCCACTTTTATTCCTTGGCTTTTAAATCAGAATGAGTTTGTACTATTTTTATTTATCTTATTACCTACTCAAATCGTCTACATTTATGATTCTTTTTCTTAACTTTTATTAAGTCTTCCTATGTTTTTATATCTTTTGAATATCTTAAATGTACAGCACCTTGGTCAACAGTTGTTGTTTTAAATGTGCTATATAAATAAATGTGACTTTGACTCTGCTTCTGATTTTTCAATAGGAAAGGAATATTAATTGATCTATTTTAGAAAGCATTCTGTATATTTTAGACACTAATTTGGGGGTTTTAAGAGTAAGAAATTGCACCACACTTGATGATGTTTGTAATTCAACTTGGTTAAGTTTAAATTTCCTTTTTATTATCAATTTATTTGTTGATACTCGAAAATTCTTTTGTTGTTGATCCCATACTGTATAACTAGTCTGTCAAACTGAATAAAGTCTGTTCCCTCTAATATATGTTCCAAGTATTTAAATCCTTTACAACTACAATCTGGGAAGTTAATCATATTAGTAGTATGTCAGGGTTGTTCCAGATAGGTGTACGTTTTCCATGGGATTAATGAAGACAATTTCAGAAACTCCCACCATGCTGTCGGAGAAGAGCCGATGTTGATGCTTTTAAAGCATTCGTGTCTTTTGATGTTTCAGCTGATAAATGGTTTGTCTGAAATCTCAATATTATTGCATAGTGCCTATTCTACAGGGTGGGCCATTTATATGGATACACCGTAATAACATGGGGATGGTTGGTGATATTAAAGTCCTGTTTGTGGCACATTAGTATATGTGAGGGGGCAAACTCCTCAAGATGGGTGGTGACCATGGTGGCCATTTAGAAGTTGGCCATCTTGGATACAACTTTTGTTTTTTCAATAGGAAGAGGGCCATGTGACACATCAAACTTATTGGTAATGTCACAAGAAAAACAATGGTGTGCTTGGTTTCAACGTAACTTTATTCTTTCATGAGTTATTTACAAGTTTCTCTTTGTTCACAGCCATTGACATGTCGAATAGGTTAACACGTGAAGAGCGGATCGAAATTGTGTTAATATCTGGTGA
>VUQG01012969.1:0-24742 GCA_015106755.1 Etia nguti
TAATAAAAAGAAGACAACACAAATTTTAAAATTGTGATTTAATTGGGGAAATAAAAGGAATTCATGTTTTTATACCCAAACTTGAGCTGGCACACATATTATGTGCACTATTTGAGTCAATCTGTCGATGAACAACACCAACCAACATTATACAATGGAACAGGCCCGGTTCATCTTGGGCCAGTGAATTGTGGCACCCAAATTCTATTCACACACAGCTCATGCTATGCTTGTCCTATGAAACAGAGCACCAGATGGAAATACAAACGTAGTTTTGTTCATACCTAAAATAACAGAATCTTTAAATGTGTCCTTCAAAGTTCATGATCAACACATTGTTTCTGTCTGTTTCCACATGTCTGTATTAAAAAACAAAACTCCATGCTGTAAACTTAAACAAGGGTTGTCCTAGCGTGCATGCCCTCTTGTAAGCGTCTGCGCGGTTAGGGCGTTTTAGTATGTCGGTGCGATCTGGATTTTCTCCTGTGTTCATTTGAAATCGGCAGGAGTTGTGACAGCTCATCTAGAATGTCACGGCTAGACTCTGGCAGGCCCTGAGGACTCCTGCTGCGTGAGCATGCCGCCTCTGATAATTTGTCTAGCAGTCTCTGTGATGACAGCCTGCCGGTCATACAGCCTCAGAGTCATCCAGCTCTGAAACATGATGTCGAAAGGCAGCGTTCAGGGCTTATCAAAACCACTGTGCTGCTATATTGTGAGTCTACAGAAGCCTTTCCTCTATTTATTTTTCTTGCATTCTTTTTACTCAAGCAGGGGATGGGATTTACTGAATATGGAGGAATGGTGAAAGCAATGGAGGGCTCTTTGCTTTAAGAGAGTGGGCTCTGAAGTTGTGTGTTAGCAAAGCAGGAGGAGTTGGGGGAGGAGGGGGCTTTAGAGGGAGAGTCAGAATTTGGAGACACAGACACAGATGGAATAGTTTACCTCCTCTGGCCCAGACTTGACTTCCAATGTCTGACCTGTTGTAACCCACATTCTGTTCGCAGTGCTCCTAGAGTGGCACAGACTTCCCCACTGGTGTTTTTCTAGGACTGCTATGCTACTGCCCCGTCCCTCCCTTCTCACCATACCTGGCAGGGGCAACACAGTGAGGTGTCTACAGCTGGGAGAGGCTCCAAACGCCAGCCAAGGCTTCTCTCAAATTCATTAGGGCCCCCACATATGCACCCTGACACACAAACGCACACACAGACTAACTTCAAGGGGGCTTCTTGAGACTAATAGAAACTACAGATTTTGTTATTCTAAATCTCTTGCGCGCAGACACTTTGCTCAAATTCAAACACATGGTATTCATTTCAATCCCTCACTCTGTGCAGTTAGACTTTGAGATCTTTGGTGAAAAACAGAATATGAGAGGAAAACACAGAGTCAGGCCTGATTTCCTGATGGCCAATCTGGTGGCTGTGGCTTGAAATCCCAACATGACACACACACACACACGCACACACACACAACCTGAACTTTCACACACATTTATCAGAACTTGGAGTGAGCTTTAGATCTCATAGAGTTCAGGTTCATCAGTACAAAGAAGGATTTTTTTTCATTGTCTCATGTTTGTTGCTCCTGGTATTATGTTGTCTTTTGGCGATAGTCATCATAATATGAATGAAATAATAAAACAACTTTTTTCTAGTTAGCCTGTCATGCTAAAACTTCACTGTCCACAAAATAGTGTGTATGCCGGAGTGCTTCTTGGGCTCTGGGAGTATAGGACTGGTGTGCTCACGTACTGCTCAGAGCTTCTGAGCAGTACTATTATTGACTGCAGTGAACAGTGAATTTAAGTTATAGAACAGCGATGTGGTACTTTTCTGGGGGGGATGGAGTTATATAACCTCAGCATTTCGGTTAACAATTGAACTAGTAAGTAAGGCTGGGCCATATCATACCGTTCACGGTAATACCGGTATAACGTTAGGCAACGATAAGAAAATGAAATACCGGGATAGAATATGGGTAAAACGCGCATGCGCAGTGCCTTTGTTTTCATACGCACATGGCGGAGAAAGCATGGCGGCGACGGAGAATGAGAAGGGCGAAAGCAGATCGTTAAATGAAACAGATGAACCCGAATTGGTTTGTAAAAATGGTGCCAACTTCAGTGGTGTGGAACTGGTTTGGTTTTCGTCCGTCAGACACCCACCAAAGCACAATTTTTGGTAGAACATGCAAGCGGGCCGAAAAAACCTGGGGCTGCACAGCGTCAACACGTTAGCGCCGTCCAGCCCCACGCTCGGGGCGATCCGCGTTAACTCGCTAACGGAGATTTGCCGCGTTAACGTGGTTATGGTGTTATATTATACATGGTTATGCTCAGGATATGTCGGCCCATTTCCACTGGAAATGCCTTTTGGTTAAACTGTCAGCAAGGAATTTGCATTTGCACTGTTAAATTTTTATATAGCTTTATTGCACATAATAAAAACAGGTGCTTGTTTAAGTGAAAATACATTGATGGGGGTTTTTGTTGCACTAAAGTTGTGGAGTTGTAAAGTATTTTGTCTCGCGTCAATTATATTGTCAATTATATCGTCAGTTATATCGTTATCGCAAATTTTCAAATATATATCGTGATAAATATTTTTGGCCATATTGCCCTGCCCTACTAGTAAGTTTGTATATCTATTAAAGTAGTCTAACCAAAGAAAGCATAAAACATGGACAAAGATTCCCTGTCAGAACTGTGGAAGTGCCTTAAAATGTGCATTCTGTCTTAAAGCCACCAGATGGCGATAGCTGGGGTTGCAAACAAATGTCCAGCCCTAGCCTTTTCCCCCCATAGAAAGCTATGGGGGGAGAAGGCTTTCTTTGTTTAATTATTTGCTCATACCATGTTTTGGAAATGAGGAACATAGTATTTTCTGCTTGCTCATTGGCTAACAACTTGCCGATGAGTGAGTGGTTTTACACTCAGACCCATCTCTTCTTGTTACATTTGATTTCTTGCAACCAAGATGTTGATGGCGGAAACAGTAATCTCGAAACTTCAAAAATGGAAATCCAGACACCAGTGGGTGACATCATAGTGGTTATGTCTTTATTACTGTCTATGAGTATAACACTATAATCAGCAAGTTTTAACTAAAAAATAACCAAAAGCAACATTTAAATGAAAATTTAACCGTCTTCCATTCAATCTTTTAAATATCTCCAAATTTAAAGAACTAAATAGTCATCTTTAACTTAATTGTGTCAGGCCAGGGTCTTTCTGTGTGGAGTTTGCATGTTCTCCCCGTGTTTGTGTGGGTTCTCTCCGGGTACACCGGCTACCTCCCACAGTTAAGTGGGGTTAGGTTTATTGGAAACACTAAATTGCCCAATGCGGGAGTAAATATGAGTGCGAATGGTTGTCTCTGTCTATGTGTTAGCCCTGTGACAGACTGGCGACCTGTCCAGGGTGTACCCTGCCTCTCGCCCTAAGACAGCTGAGATAGGCTCCAGCCCCCCCCCGCGACCCTGAAAAGGATAAGCGGAAGTGAATGGATGGATGTGTTGATTGTGTAATTCTGTGCCTCGATTTCTTGCACAAGTACATGCAGTAGTATAATTGGAGATAATTGCATCCGGTCACAAAAAATTGGCTGGTACAAGTATAACTTGACTGTTGATGAAATTGACATCACTAAAAATCTGTTTCTTTCACCTCCTTCTGACAAAATATCTGGTGCTTTAGCTGCCAATGGGCTAAAGATACTAAAGTTATCTGTTAAATCAAACTGTATCCATGTTGTGCCCTGTACTTCATCAACCTCTAAAGTAAGGATCAAAAACTATGACAACAACAATGACTTTCCAAAAAATACCCCATCTGAAAATATGGACCACTGGACTAAGGGGTTTATATTTCTGATGTTATTTCAATGGCCACAATTATTTTAGAAAGCTTGGCTGGGTGATGATACCAGTAGCAGCAATTGCAGTGAATGGACTGGTACACAGATTTACTTTCACATACCACATAGTGTTAGTGGCAATGACAGTGAAGAAGTTGACCAGCTGAACAAGGGAAATGTCTTGAGGTACTATGTACTCTCAAAACATTACATACAGTTCCAATGGACCCAAAAGGGGGAAGTCTTGATCATGATCATGCTTGACTTTGCTTTATTCAGTTGCATAAATTGAAATAAATTAACAATGTCTGGATTCTTTCCTAAAAGATGACCATGAAAATGAAAATATCCTGCTTATTTATCTCGAATAGTGTCAAGCTCACTGACCATCCTTTGTCATCATCCTCTGCCAGCTCCTCCACATCCTCCTGTGGACCCTCAGTGATGGCTGATGACAGCTTGGACTTGAAGTTGTTGAGCAGGGCCAGCGTCTACGGTAAAGATCAGACATCATTAAAACACACGTAAACAAATACAGAATTCACAGTCTATTTCAATTTCAGTAATTTAGTGCAACATATTGTGCCCTCTTGCCTGTTCTTCTCTGCTTGAGCCTTTTTTCAGTTTTCGGTTCTTGAGCCCTTCATATTTTTTTCTTCCCTCCAAGTACTCAGCCACAGCTTCACTGGTTGGCTTTTTCTCCGCTTTAGAGAGTCAAAAGAGATAAAGTAGACAGCTGTTATAGCAGCAAAGCAAGAAATCAGACAAATCTTAACTAACAACTTGAGAAATCTCTGCATGTCCGTACTTCCAACTGTTCTTTACCTATCTCAACAACTGTTTATCCAAACCACTTCAAGCTTGCTGGCTGTGTTGCCAAGGAAATGAGTTAAGTGCACTGCCAAGTTTGAGCTTGTTTGGATGAGCTACTCTCTCTGAGGGAGCCAGAATAAAAGCCGGCCAAGAAGTTTTAACTTTTACAAAATTACATTATTCTGATGGTCTAAAATTCAAACTGGTTCTTGCAAAGATGACTGGAGAGGTTTTTAATCATACTCTTGTCTTTGTCTTTGGTTTCGTTTTTTTGACCACTTGTGAAACTGTTCCTGAACTGAACTGAATTCAGGGATGTTTTACCAGATTTAAAAAAATAAATAAAATAAATTACTGTGCTGATTTTAGATGTGCAGTTTTAAGTGTATTAACTGCTACTTAACAAACAACAGGTAAAAAAAAACAAAAAACAGAACAAGAGCAGCAAGAAAACGGAAAAGCCTTCCGTTCCACATGCTCCATGTCCATGATTATCAGAAAGCTGAAAAGATAGTCCGTCCATCTCAGACTGTCATTCTCTGTATGTATCCATGCTACTGCTCATCATCACAAAGATGGAATAAAATAATCATCCCTCCTTTTTTTTTCCTGCTCAGAGATGACATACGTCATGGCCTTAAGATTTAATCGAGTCAGTTAAATTTTAGCACAGATGACAGCATGTGTGAACCATATTCTGCTGATTTGAGAGCAGTAAAGGTCACTTAACTGGTCCTACTGAAATATTAAGGATTTTATAAACTTCTATCATTATTTTTTTTTTATGATTACAAAAGGGAACAAATGTGAGTAAAATAGGGGTTTGCACGATCTCCAAGTGTCTGAACCTGTTTGAAGGACTGAACAGGAGTACGTTCTTTAATTATTTTTTAAAATTAAGCAGTTTATTTGAAGACATTTTCAAAGGCTCTTTTTAAACTTTTAAATGCAAATGAGAAAAGGAGATTCATTTTATTATTGTTTTATTATTAGCGTACGGTGCAGTTGATTTTGAAAACAATGTTGAAATACTGCACTGACTGTACTTAACAGCCTTTGTTGACTACATACAGAATCTGATACAACTGTTAGGCTACTTCAAAATATATTGGACTAAATTATAATGCATGTGGAACTTGATTTGCAGGAGTCAGAGATTCTACAGCTAATCGTCACTGATCTCTAACGTGGAAACAAAGCTGCATTGAAAAGATGAAAATTAATCATATTTTTTGATTATTGATTAATTCTTTTTTGCTTTTTTTCTGTTTCACATCACTGGCTGTGGGGAGTGAAAAAAACCCCCCACTTAATAAAGCTTCTTAAATATTTTTGTTTTTCCTAATCTTCTGAACACTGACGCAGTTTTAGACTGCAGGTTAGACAAAACAGCACCAAAAATGGCATATAAAGATGCCACCTTGGATTTTTACTTCTTTATATGTTCTATGTTTTGTCTAATTTACAGACATAATATATAAGTGAGAGCACAACCAACTGAAATAACTGATGATGAGAATAATCTTTAGTTTAATCTCTAATACAAATAAAAGGAAGGAAACTAGACTGTAGCTGTCTAGCGCAACAGATGTACTATATGAGGTGTGTCTATCACAGAGTACAGACAGAGAGGGTGAAATCACAGTATGCTGGGAATACTTTTCCACCAAAGTGTCCTCTCTGCAGTATGTGTGAAAAATTCTCTCATCGTGAATGGAAGGAGAGACAATCAGCGTGCTGACATCGGTGTCTCATACAGTTAATGTGCTTCTGTAAATCTCAGAGTTCAGGCGTACAGTCTGTGAAGTCACCGAGTGGCAGACAGTGAGCACAGTCTGCTGGCTGTCTGAGCGCTTTCTTTCCACAACAAAATGTGATGTCACACACAGACACAAGCCCAGATCACCGTCACCTCACTCGCCAAGCTGTGCCACTCCTGACTGGATGCTCTGACATGTTCAGCTGCACTAAATAAATGATGTAACAGAGAAAACACACGAGGCACCTGCTTGTCATTTAGGAGAGAGCTGCTATTTTATGAGTTTATGAGACAACATATTTCCCAAAATAAAAACTAATAGAACAACAAACAACTTAAGGCAGGCATATAAACCAGACCTTACTGAAAAGCCTGTTTAAATGACCCAAGCATATACAACTAACTAGAGACTATGCCAACTGAAACCCTTAAATATACTCCTGAGAACCAGGCTATTCATTTATGTCCTCTGTAATGGACATTGGTTTTTGGTCTATATCTTTTGACTTATTTCAGCTAACCTACTAAGTCCTTATGTACTAACTAGAGGCCATCCTGAGCTTCCCATTGATATCTCATGTGTTTGGGTGGCCTCTTTTAGCTCCAAAGAGGAAAGAAATCAAAAAGTGCAATGGGAAGATTCCTTTTTCCTTGGTTCTCAGAAGGATATGATTAAAATAAAAATTAGAATAACAAACTGGACAGGTCATGTTTCATGTAAGTCATTGGTCAATCTTGGTTTAAATAAAAGACAAATGCAAAATGTGTTATAACTGACTTGATTTATGACACAAACACGTGATCTCCTTCCATCTCTTGCCCAGTCACCTCTGCTGCAACCTGTGACATGCCAGATACTGACTGATGATGCCCTGAGGTCATACGTGAAGAACACACATCCCCTCTCCAGCTGTTGTCACTGACTATCCATGAGTTTGATGAAATTTCTAATTATATTCCTCCCCTTTCCTGTCACCTGGGATCTAGAGAGCTACAAATCAAGCTGCTGTTATTGCAACTGAGGTGTGTTGTGGACGACAAACACCCCTTTCACAGGATCAAGTTTTCCCCATTCTCTGTTAAACAATCAAGAGTTTTTAACAAAGTCAAAGTGGCACAATAAAAATTTATAAATAAAGGTAGTTAAACTGAGTAAACTGTGCAAACTTAAAATTTGCTCTGCTGATTGTTTAAAAAGAAAAACAAAACAACCTCTCTGAAATGAATTCCTATATGGCTTTGTGTTGCTGTTGTATAGCTGCATTACACATGCCTTCCTAAAGTAACCACAATTCAGTGATATACTACCTTTTGTAATTCATAAACAAAACAAGCAAGACATTAAGAAAACTAAAGGGACTCCATCATTGTGATGCGCTTGTGATTTACTTGCATCACTTCGTAGCTGATGATTGGCAACTAGTGGACATCCCAGGCTCCTGTTGCCTAGGTAAGCCTCTAATTTATACTACTCTTAAACTACTGGCATGTTTCAGAGTCGTTGGCAAGTTGCTTCAATTCCCTGACTTGCATTGCTCTGTACCTGCTGGTTGCTAGCAAACATTTCAGTCTCCAGTTGCCTAGGTAACCCTCTAATTGGCAGTAAGTTCAATTGCTTGCCTCAAAGTAGAGAAATTTTTAAGCGGCGACATAATGTTTCTAGACGTTATGTTGCCTGTTGTCACTGAATGTCATCAGTTTTCTGTGTCCTCTGGTCACCATGTTGCTTGTACTTGCTTCCTGAGTGTCATTGAGATGACATAATAGATGTTTTCACTCTAATCAAACAGTACGTATAGCATGGGATCAAATTATGAAAATATCTGACTTTGTCAACTAAAAAAAAAACCCAAGGCAATAAGTTGCCTTATTTTATCTGAGCAGTGCTTTGGGGGGTTTAAAGTGGATGAAAATACTGTGATGAAGTGATGATTGTGATGAACTAAACTGTGTGCTAAAGGTGAATTCTGAAGAGACGGTTTGCATTTCAGGCCAATCACGTTTAATGCCAGGCACAGCGGTGAGTGAGGGTAAGGAATGGACACAGAATGACATCTGGCAGGCATGCAGATCAAGAATCATATACACACTGATGGTATATTATAGGCTGAAGAAATGACAGTGTTATATATGCGTTAAGAATATTTTAGTGCAGGTAGAATAAATTACTATTATTTTTTTTTTAAATTTATTTTATGTTATTTCATGTATTCAATTACTTACAGTAGAAAAATCTTTGATAATCTTAACTGCCTTGTAAGTGATAGTAAGCTGATCATCTCCAGGCATTTGGACTGCCAGCTGCAGAAAACGGGAATTTGGAGATGCCATCACGACTTTCCTATTTGCCATATTTCAGATGATATAATTTACAAAGAACATATCTAGTGGATTATTTGACAACCCCCCCCATGATTTGTTAGAGATGCAAAATAATTCAAACATGCATCAAGTGTTCACTGAGACAGCACTGGCCAATTAAAGAGACATGTGAGCGAATGGCACCAGAGGCTGACCTTCACAAAGTGGTCAAAGCAAAATCAGGAGAAAATTTTTAGCTTTAAGGGATGGCATTGTGTGTGTGTGTGTGTGTGTGTGTGTGTGTGTGTGTGTGCGTGCGCGCGTAGCCCTTATTGCTGCACAGCTTCTCCAGTGAGATGAGATAAAACAAAAACCTCACCACAGTGCTTGTCTGTGGCTGAGTGGAGCTACAAGATTTACTGCATTTAAGCAGACATCTGTCTCCCCTGCAGTGGCCATTGGCCCGTGACATCTATCTATTCCATTTAATGGAATTAACTTTTGTTTCCAACACAAAAATGTAACGAGGAACTCTTTAAAAGAAACTCCTGCCTCTGGCTAAGCTGACAGGAAAGGACAAAACAAAGGCCCCTGGACGAGTTTAAATATCTTGTAAGATAATAGAGGAGCTTAGGCTACTTGCTATTAAGTATAACAATGCAAGGCTGCCTCAACACCTGAATCAACTGGATTTTTTTAGAGACTACATCTTCTTGAGTGTTAGAATAGAGATATAATTGAGAGAAACACAAATTTAGAGAGAGCAAAAGAACTGTAGTTAATGATAGTATTGGAGTACAACATAGTGACTGCATTTTGTCCTCTTTAATCTAAAATCATGCCGCCAATTGGCAGCAAATAAACATTAGGGGCTGTGTCTCTGCTTAAAAGCATGACTCCATCAGTGTTTGCGGAAACAAAAACTGTTTGACCAACAAGAGTTCTTCGTGGACTTTTGTAAATTATGGCTGGTGGTAATCCCACACTTAGGCTGCTCCCTGCAGACACCCCCTGTAAACCACTTTGTTTTGTTGCACAACAACACACACAACCTCAGGCTAACCTCTGTGTCTGAGTGGTTTTTGTAATTCTCAAAAATGCGTTTCAGCGTCAGCAAAAATCCAGTGATTGACGGCATTATGACAGACTGTAGTGTGGTGAAGACCCGAGGAGATTTGGGGGCAGATTTGTACAGAATTTAGTTGGGCCAAAGCTGCAAACTAACAAACACACTGGGTTTGATGTGCAACCATGGCGGCCACTCAACAATTTTTACCCATGCAATTTTCAGAAAGCTTCAACACAAAAATGCAGGCCGTTTAGGTGGGGGGGAAATAGACGTCTGCAACTAATTGACAAAATCAGAGGGTTGCCTGTCTCAGTGTCCATTAGCAGAGAATGTAGCACAGACCACCCTCCTAGAGACTTACTTCACACTTAGATCTACTTTTAAAGATCATTATCCCCCCAACAAACCTATAAATATATATTATATACATATAATATACACCCACTATATCATCTGCCACCAATAAATTTAAAATATAATGGGTTACACCAGGACACATTTGAGAGTACATGTAGGGGATTAAAAATTTGCACACATACCCTCCTTGACTTCATCTATTGCAGGTTTTGAACTTTCTTCTTTTCTTTGCTTTATGGCCTGCAGTTCCTTCTTCAACTGTCGCGCCTCTTTCCGTAATTCATCACTGTAAATGGAGAAATAAAGTTTTGAGATCATAAAATCAACGTATACATCTGTTATAAAAGGAATACACTTGTTAACACACAAGAAGAATCCCAGAGCAACAGGCTCAAAGAAAAAAGTCATCCATTACAAACAAGAAGAGAATAGTTTAAACAGACATTTGGTTCCACTGGCTTCATCGCAAAACAAACATAAGGCATACATATTTTTTTAAGTTTTAAGAATATTAAATGTCTTTATAAACAGACAAGTTTTTACTTGTCATTATGGTGGGCACATATACCAAACACAGAATAAAGAATGCACATGGAAAAGCTGGTGTTGGTTCAGTAAACAGAAAACACTTTCTTGTGAGTTTATGCTCTTAGTTGCTCGTTTGAAGTCTTACTGAATACAACATGATGTTCACTTTTTAAATTATAGTTCCCATTTAGAGTCAAACAAGACACTGCATGACTGACAAGATGCTAGCCTACAAAGGTCCAGTGTCCCCTGATTTCTCAGTCAAATCGGTTCTTCGCTCATCTGATCGAGTTTCAAAACATCAAAATGGTGACAGCCAAATTACTCAGCTTGACACTTCAACAGGACTTCACTAACTAGTGGATGACACAGTGGGTATACCCATCTTTTTATTATAGTCAGGACCAAAGTGGAGAGAGGCGAGTCTCAAATTAGAACTTTGGTCTCAAGTGAAGATCAAGAACTCAAAAATTAAATCCCAGGTTGATTTAGACATTTTCCAAGTCAAGTAATAACTAACAAGAACCACGTCAAACCAGTCAGTCTAAAGCCGAAATCTTCCTCCTCTTTTTTTGACTGCTTCCTTTAGAGATCTCCTTGGATCTCACCCTATCACTTTCATCCTCCTCTGTCACACCAACCAACTGCATGCCCTTTTCTACATCCATGAACTTCCATCTAGGTCCCTCTCATTTTCTCCTGCCTGGCAGCTCCATCTTAAACATCCTATGTGCATAATATATTCAGTCTCTCTCCTTGGCACATGGTCGAACTTTCTCACTCTCTAACTTTGTCTCCAAACCGCTCAACCTGAGCTGCTTCTCTGATAGACTTATTTGGGATCTTGACCACTCCAATGAAAATCTTAACATCTTCAACTCTGCCACCTCCAGCTCGGCCTCCTGTCTTTTTGTCAGCACCACTATCTCCAATCCAGACATCATAGTTTGTCTTGCTACCATCTTGTAAATCTTCCATTTCTCTCTTGCTGCTATCTTTCTGCCACAAATCACCCTGACACACGTCTAGCTAGACTACACCCTCCACATTTATCCAAGCTTTGGACCGGCACTAGAAGTACACTAGCCTGTGGCCCCCAATTCAAGCTCAAGCAGTCCAAAGTCAATACAAGTGCAACCCTTTCAAGTCAAAGACCAAAGCTGTGTTTCAGACCATAAACTCATCTCTTTTGCTATATAAATGGATAGTTATGAATCTCTGGTGTTGGTTTTCAAAACAGAGCTACAGTTCTTTTTTTCACGTTTCTTTTGTCAATCTAAAGCTAAATCTGATCTCAACAAAATTTGTTAATGAGGTCCGTATCATGTTCATATTTGTACAAAAGAACATGCACATATTTAATTTGCATATAAATCAGAGCACAACAAAAGCTGTGTGAAGTTAAATATGAATGTTTTTTGATACATAAAATACACAATGCTTTGAGTGGCAGAAGTAATAAAAAACTTTATACTTCCTGTGCTCAAGTGGCACTGCAATCACTATCCCAGGCACTCCTCTCTTGGCTAGCCACCCTTATAAAACCTTTAACTGGATGACAGAGGCAGGCCAAGGCACATCCTCACTTCCTTGACTCAAAGGTGGTGTCCTTTTTGGCAGAGGGCCTGAAGCCCAGCTCATACAAGGCCAGCAATGCTGATTATTGTTCCCCTTCATATGACTGAGACTTCTGCCAGTTACAGAGCAGATATGTTATGTTAAGAAATGATAATATTTTTGTACTGCCTGACAGCTCTGTTTTCATCCCATTCACTAGCAGAGCCACAAAGCACAGGTAAGCTGCACAGTCTGGGCCCCTGGCCTAGAAACATCTGAGGCATCTCCAGACCAAACAATGGCTGCTTTTGTTTCCTACATCTGCTTTTCTGGACAGACATTCATTTATATCCTTTCTCTTTCTTTTTATGTGGAACTTTGATTCTTGTGTTTGTAGCTAGTCCTATATTTGTTTAATTCTCTGACATTGTCTGTGGCAAAGTACTGAGGCATCAAACTGAGTGATATTTTAACTGTAAGTGGCTCAGCAAATATTAACAGCTGTGTCTGACTTGATGTCATGTCTCTTCCTTGTTAGCTTTCCTGGTTCTTCTGAGGATACACATAAGGAATCAGTCAGACATACAGTTGTTAGTCCTCTATTTTCCTGAAGAAAAAAAAAATGCTTCTGCTGAATCCAAACTAGGTTGCCAAGGGTAGAAACTGGTTGGCAGAATCAGACACTGCCTATGCGAGGAAGTTGCTTGCTCAGCTTAGTCTACAGGAGAATCAATAACAACAAACCTCTTTTCTGAGACATATTTTACATAAAGCATTGTAATGCGACACAGATGTGAAAACCCATAGGTGGGCAAAGAACGTAATAATTTGAAGACTGCAGCTGCCATTCACACTCCCACATGATGAATGGGTTTTTGTCTCTCTGGTGGTACTCTCTGATTAAAATGATAGCAGAAAACTCTCCATCCACGTTACTGCAGAATTACTGCAGTAGGTGGCCAGTTAACATAAATATTTTATTTTTTTAAGGTGATGAAGGCAGCAACAGAACCTTTTAATACCAACTGTCAGATTTAACAAAGACTGTGCAAATGCAAGCTGAGCTCCAATAATTTAATACTGCACTTTCATTAAGATATTTTTAAAAAGTCACAAACACAAAGAAAGAGGGTTTAATAGCCTTACTAGTAATACGGGTCAAGTTTCAAAAACATGCTTGATCCTGCTCTTCCCATTATACAATGTTCTAGCAATTTTTTGTACTTCTTGGTAACAATTTCAAAACCTGTCAGCTATCATCTGATATGATCTGGGTACAATGGCTAATACTTGGGAATACCATTGGTATCGAATGTAGCCAGGGACCAAGACTTTTGTTCCGTGTATTGACTATTTCACCGATACTGTCTAACCATATTCAGTAAAGGCATGCAAGGATCGAAGGATGCTGGTGCTAAGACTGCTAATGTTTATCGAGTTCAAAAATATTAGACCTTTTAATTGAAATTAGCTGCTAGGAACACATACTGCTGTGGGCTCTCAAACATCACAGGGTTGACAAGCTGAAAATTGAGGTTTTAGCCTCTTTAGCCACACACTCAAAAAATGTAAATTGGGTGGTTGTTACATTTACAAGAGTCTAAATTGTAATTTGATCAAAATAATTTTATGTTTACATGGTGAACGTAATTAAATCATGTACGATCTGCATGAAATTCAACAACTTAACACAAATATATTCTTGTTGAGATGACGTGATAGAATCTAGCAGGAGTGGTAAGTTGACTGGACTCATGATACCACAAGATCACATGAGATTTCAAACCACAAGAAAATCACTGAGGTTATAGGAGGCAGAAAACCCTACACACACCATGTGTATGCTATAGTTATTGTATATTGACAAAAATATAAAGAAAAAAAAAGAGCCTCTCTGTGTGGAGTTTGAACGTTCTCCCCATGCTTGCGTGGGTTCTCTCCAGATACTCTGGCTTCCTCCCACAGTCCAAAGACATGCAGTTAGTGGGGTTAGGTTAAATGGTGATTCTAAATTACCCATAAGTGTGCATGTGAGTGCAAATTGTTCTCTGTCTCTCTGTGTTAGCCCTGCAATAGACTGGCAACCTCTCCAGGATGTACCCCGCCTCTCTCCAGCCACCCTGCAACCCTGATAAGGATAAGAGGTTGGATGGATGGAGTGACAACAATTTGAATTTTGTCATAAGTCCATTAAATTGGAGAGAAAAAAGATGCGCATGACAAGTTTTATGTTAACCCGACTCTAATTTTTTTTAACACTCCAAAAAACAACTCTTTAAATGAACTTATTCATGGAAAGGATTTCAGCATTAATAAATGGCTTTATATTAGCATTAACTACATTTGTGGGACTAATGTAATTTGCATGGGTTAAATTAAGTTGGACTCAACTGCATTAAATAAGTTGATTCATCATTAATTGTGGTCCAAGTTAAGTTGGTCCAACTCAAGTACATTAAGTTGGAATAATAGAACTGCATAATGCTAAAATAAAGCAATTTAATCATGTGGAAATCCTTTCTATAATTAATTCAATAGTTATCTTTTTGAGTGCACCTAGTCAACACAAATTTACCTGCCTCCAAAAAGTCACATAGGCATCTTGCTTTTTACTAGTTATTGTTATTATTATTGTTGTTGTTATTTTACTAGTAGCAGTGGCCATCTTTCACAGCTCATTGAGCTCAGCTGACTATTCTAATAGTAAAGACTTGCTGGCAAAGGCTGTGCAGTACACTATATTATATTATCCTTATACAGAAGCTCCTCATTCATTTAATAGTGAGGAGATTCTGTAGTTTTGGCAGTACTGATGATCATACAGTTGGGATTTCCAAATACCCTTTAATCTAGTATCTCTTGTAGGTTTTATAGGAAGATCATCCCCGACACTTCTCTGGCATTAATAGGCATTAATAGGAAGGATTTTGCAAGCCTATTTTTTGAGTAAAGAACACACTGGACTACGTGATCATTTTTGGCCTGCCTTGACATGTTGCCATTTGGAAAACAGGAGATGTATCCAAGGCAACAGCTGAACAATCAGCCCCATAACCATGGTGCCAATAAAGAAAAAAGGGCAGAAAGGACAGGAAAAGCCCCACCAACACCTGTTAGGACACACCTTGGGGCTCAGCAAATTCCTCCCAAGACCCTCACATCATAACACAACAATTATTCTGTTTCTGCACGTGTTGCCCAGTCCAAATCACAGTGTTTTGTCTAATGGATAGTATGTAAATGTATGTTTTAGTCAGGTCTGATTTATAGTAGATTTTTTAGGCAGCCAGCATTATCAGTGTTAAGATGGGCATGTATAACTAAGGTTTAGCAAAAAACAAGGAACCCCCCCCCCAAAAGGAAATAACACTTTATTCAGTGCTAGTCAGGAATAACTGAAGAAGAGAATAAATGAGAGGCAAAGCACAGGGTACCTCCTTCTTGTCCCATTTCTGCAAGTCTACCCATCCCTTTACTCAATAAGGCAATCTATTTGCCAGCAGGAGAGAAGAATTTAACAATCATTTTAAAAAACAAGGCCAATCGGAGAGGCACTCATCTGTTGTCATTTGTTGCCAGATAAACAGACCAAAACTGGCAGGACTAGATATATTATCAATCTTTTTTGTGACTCCCTACTAGCCCCTGCGGTCTGAGTGTACTTTGGTGCTGCCAGCTACTGTCACTCCTTCTGAAAATTCAAGAAATGTGAAAACCAGAGAGCTGTGGATGATTAACTTTTCATAAAGAAAGCATATGAAGTGATTGGCAGTAGACCAAGTACTCATGATTCAGAACC
Source organism: Etia nguti (assembly GCA_015106755.1). Taxonomy (NCBI): domain Eukaryota; kingdom Metazoa; phylum Chordata; class Actinopteri; order Cichliformes; family Cichlidae; genus Etia; species Etia nguti. The sequence goes on from VUQG01012969.1 coordinate 16,044, forward strand.
TTGCATTTAATACTCCAGTGTCTGGCAGGAGTCTGAGGCTGACACAGGAATTTGACAACCTTAAAAATAGTACAGTGATGACTGTATGGTTCATCAAAAAATTCAATAGTTTTTCCAAAATGTACAAGCACGCTGTGCTGTCCTTTTTTGGATTTCTTTGCATTCTCATCTTGCCTTCAAGTGGCTTTCACGAAATGTAAATACAGACAGAAATCAAACAGTTTTAATTTAAAATGTGGCCACAATGTGATTATGATGGGTCAAAAGTATGTCTAAAAGTAAAATTTAACACCTCAGAGTTGTTTAGAGTAAGTACACCACAAGGGTGGCAGCAGCAGCTTCTCTTTGCTACGTTGGATTAAATCCAGTCTAATGACTGAGCAAGTGATGTGGATGAATGTGCTAGAATAACAAGGTGGCTGGGTGAACTCCCCTCGGGGGGCACTCCATGGCTTGGTCAAAAGCCAAGGTGAACTGTGAGCTGGAGTTGAGGAATCTAACCTCAACACAGGAATTTGCATGACTTTGCAGAGTGATCTAGGTTAACGCAGTGGACCAAGGTTCCTTTTTAGAGCGCTTCACCTGCCTAATGTCTGAAACGATCCTTTAGCCTTCATCTAATCAGTTTTGCTGGAAGTAACTCATTAATGTTATAGAGTATTAACTGTATGAATTATATTTTGTTTCACATTTTCTACTTCAGTTAAATATTTTGCCTTTATAAGAGAATAAGACACAATAAATGTGCACAGTATCAGATGATGATGTTGATTACAGTCCAAGCCTCATTTTTGCTTTTTATTCACTTTGAATTATATAAAACAAACAACCCCCCCCCCCCCCCCCCCAAAAAAAAAAAAACTTTACACATCTTAGATATGCATTGCTGTATGGAACTGTTTCCAGCAAGCAAGTGCCCCATATGGGGCAGACATGCTACAATGGTCCAGAGATGTGTAAACCTGGCAGTTCCAAAACATACACAACTCTGCTGCCAAGAACTGGATTATCTCAAGCAGGTTTCTGTACAAATGCAGCGCCGAATGCTTTTATGATCTCTGCAACCTTTCCCTGAGAATGCACTGGGTTATGACCAATGACAAGAGACAGGTGCAGCCAATTAATACACAGTGACATACTGTCTGCAGCTTGGTCGGGATAATTAGTGTCTGATGTCTCATTTAAGGTAAACTGTCCACAAGGCTAAGGGAATGCTTTCTTAAGGTGTTTTAAAGACTGAAAAGATGTTTGAAATGTGGAAAGAGAAACAGACCCAATGTGGCAGAAGACCAACAGACGAAGAATAGAACTATGGGGCTGGTCAATTCATTAGTTAGTCAATCAACAGAAAGCGAGTCAGCAACTCGTTTGAAAAATGATTAATCTTTATAGTCGTTTTTGAACTAAAACCTTCTCCAACACGAAGATTTGGTTTTCCTCTGTTTTATATTAACGTAAACTGACTCTCCCACAAACATTTACTCTCAGGTTTTGGAAAATTGTGGTAACATTTTATAGACTAAACAACTCAACGAATTAAGAAGACATTCAGAAGATTAAAACACACACAGCTTTGATTAGAGCACATGGCAGAGTGCCAGAGGGAACATAGATTTTTCTTTTCTCTCGAGGAGTTTGACACTATGATAACTTGAAATTATATATTATATACAAATTCCCTGGTTCCACCTCCTCAGATGAGAATATCTCCTGGTTTTCTTTTATGATGTTAAAATTTCTTTGGGCTGGGAATGTTTGAAAGGAACATTAAACATTAATTTACAGCCAACACAATATACTGATATTGGCATACTCTTATGCTGGCTGTAAAACTTTCTTTTTGTAATATAGTACAACACGGAAAAAAGACGCTTGGGTAGCTTTAGAAATTGTGTCATTAAACAGACTGTCCTACAGAATGGTTTCAACTTCTTTCTTTAAAACACACTTAGTATTGTCTGCAGCACATGTAGGAGAGTAGCATCAGATGAGCAGACAGTAATGCAAAGTCAAGCACAATAAGATGTTAGCTAGTTTGGGATGCAAAGTTAATGAACAATGACCCTCAGAGCTTTTCATAAACATATGGGAAAAGCAGACCACATATATTAAATAAAAAACAGCCAATGTGCTGATGAATACGTTTTTTACTACCCTAAAACTGCTGCTGGCATTGGGCCCCAAAATCCAGTATTCCTACACTCAAAAGAAGAAAATCTACAACATAATCAATATTGAAAAGTCACTGTAAATTAGATATTGGATCTTTTATTTTCCTACATTTACTCACACCTAAATACATTTCTATGTATCATATGTATACACTTACACTAAAAATACACACAAGTCCCTACCAAATGTAATTTTAATTAGAATATCCTATAGATGACATGAAAATGAAAATCTGGAAGACACATTGAATTAAAAAAAGTCATTCCATCTGTATTATTAAGTCACCAAATACACATAAGTGATAACAAGTGGAATAAATAACAGGATGTGCTGTTCTGTCATTATCTTCAGCCTGCTGTAACTAAAAAGCCATTACCCGAAACAGCAGAGGGAGCCAGGCCGTGCTGGCAGAAGCAGCTCACACTGTGTCCCACAGCCATATGGAAGCGTTTTGCTTCCCCAGTCATGCCCCGTCGGGTTTAACAAAAGTGGCGACTACCACATACACTGCTTTTGGGACTTCATTCTGCACCGTCTTTTATAAAGCCACCCCCACCCTCCCACCTCAAGACAAAGAGGCCTACTTCAAAGAGCAAAGGCACTTGATCAATAGTAACATAAAGGGAGTGTCAAACTGTAAGTGTAAAGGCTTAAAGAGAGGTACCAACAGCATTGACTACACAACAAGTTGAGGCAAACTCCGGGAGAAATGAATGTGTTTTGATCAATTGTGTCCTTAGTTTTAAAGTTGTATTCAAACAGGTAAAGTATTATTTGGAAACTGAATGCTGAATATGAACAAGTCCAAGCATTTTGCAATGATGGAATATTGCAGTGGAATATCATCTGGCTCCTGGAAAAACAACTTAAGATAGTTTTTACATCAAGTCAAAACTATTTTGGATTCATGCACGCTCCTAATTTCATGGTTTTCTCAGCAATAGGTGGAGCTTTGTAAAATTTACTCACTAAGTCACTACAAACCTGTATATCTCACTCTCTTTCACACACTCACACACATAGCAAGTATAAAGGAAATAAATGAAAGACCAAATAACAGAAGTCATGCAGCAGTGAAGGCCATCAGACAGAATGGAGATTAGTGACTGCTGTTAACATCCTGCCTCCTTTTTCCCAGGTGACTAGATAGCAGTTGGTGTTCTTCCTTGCGGACAAAGTAGCTGAAAGCCCAAAGCAAAGCAACAGTGGGAGAGCAAGCTCACCCTGCAACAATGCCCCCTTTGTCCTGTACTAACACTGTACCTACCAGCCTGCTCTTTGATTCCCTGCCAAGACAAACCACTGTGTTGGGTTACAGTTCTTGTAGCAAAACAATCTGCGCTTGTGTTTAATATACTGCAGTCTGCCTGCATTGGGCTGGCTGTCAGTCAGGGCGCGCACACACACACACACACACCTGACTGGGGGCCCACTCTTTATCCTATTAGCACTAATGAGAGAGGGGTATGTTGATTATGTGTGCTGAGAGCTACCTGTGAAGAGGATATTGTGGAGAGATAACTGTTAAATCACTCTCTCAATTCTCTACAGGTCATTTTCATCCAAATATTATCAAACACACCATCACTCTCACCTCCATTGCGCTCACACTGCTGGCTTGGACAGACGTGCTGTTTACTGCTAAGTAAGCAATTCGTGTTGCATGCCAATTTTCCTGCTTCAAAGAGCAGAGTCCTGATGTTGGTCCAGTGAGAAACAACTTAGATGTGCGAGCTTTGGTTTGTGTGTGTGTGCGTGTGTTTGTGAGAATGTATCAAAGTAAGTGGGTGTGTATTGACAAACCTGGAGGTAATGTAAAAAAAACAGGTTAGACTTCACTTCATTGGGTGAAAACTAAATAAATCATTTTGGTGAACAAGTAGGAGAACTGGAGATGAGGACTTCTAGTAGACAATTCTTCTGGAAGAGCCACTGCAAGTTGAGTGTACTTGTCACAAGGAGGCTTTCTCTTTGGCTCTGAAGAGAGTTTTGTAACAAGTGAAAAACACTTGTCAGTTATATAATATTGGGTATTCTAAGTTTGGGCTTGTGCTTAAAGTTTAAATGTGAAGTTAGCTGTATCATGGGAAATGTAGGATCTAGTGGTTTGTTTGGAGCTTTTCAAATACTATCGACTAGGACTTTTTGGTCTGAAATTTCTGAATTCTGACCTCAAAGTTTTCCACGGCAAACGTAAAGAATCAAAATGGATGTGTGCAGGAACTTTCTTAAGTTCATCCACTGCTACTCATGAAATCAGGGTGCATGATATTAGTCTTAGTTTCTCAATAAGAACTTCAAACTTCCATCACACTTCTTCAAGCAGGATGTCTAAAATGTATGGCTTCCAGATTATATCTAACAGCATAGGAGCAGGAAGATTTTTCAGTTTCTGCTACTTTGATTTAGACCATCCTTTTTAGTCTGTCTTGTGAATCGCCCAACTTCAAATTTCCAATAAAAGTTCATAGAGTATTCCTTAATTAGGAGCAGTTTTTCCATAGCTTCAGTTTCTCTCCCTTCATAAAAACTGTATGAGGATGATTCTTCTTTATATCCCCTGTGTGAACTTCACTAATGCTTCCAGTTAGGGTTGCAAATGTTCTGACAGACACACAGCTGTATCCTACAGCTGTCAGCTTTGTGTTAGGACTCTGCAAACTGAAGCCACTAAAGTGGACGTTTGGAAATATTTATGGTGCCTTTTGTAAACAAATGGAATTATACAATTCCACTACCAGGATATAGCCATACCCCATGACATTTATTCACTATGTTAATGTGGAATGAAAGTTATCCAGATTAAAAATCCAAACATTTGGCATTAACCAGTCAGACTGACCCACCCTCAAAAAACCCTCGAAGACAATTGGAAACAAAGAGTCACACTTTTAAAACACAAAAAGATCCTGAATTAGCTCAAACATTCAAATGAATACCTTTGCATTCAAGCATCAAATCAAACTATCAAAAAACTTCACACAAAGATTTATTGACATTTCATGTACAACAACTGGTTCAGGACTGATATTTATTTTTTTAAGTATTTAACTGCATCTTTTTTTGGTTCTCTCATCTTTTTGTGGTCCACAACCACCTCTCCTTTTCAGAGGAAAGGTGGTTAAGAGGTGACTTAACATTATGTGTAGGAAGAGGCAAGCAGACATTGTGTGCCTTCTTGAGAAAGAGAGAAAGCACGTGTGCCTCTATTTGTTTGTGTCCACACCTGCTCCATGGACACTGTGGAAAAGCTTATAGGCGAGTATAAGAGAGCTGCGCATCATTCAAGAATACTGCCTGCTACTCCTGCTGGCCAAAACAACCCTCAGGTCACAACAGCTCCTAGTGGGCAGCCCACTGAAGCTCTTGTCTAAATATGGTCACTCCTGACACCAGAAGATCAAGAAAGAGATTACCATGAAGCTAAACTACAGAGATGGCTGTGCCTGTCTTTTATACAGACTGTGGTTAAAAAAAACCCCCCAAAACAAAACAACAACAAAAAAAAGACTTCTGGAACAATGTCCTTTGGACAGACAAGGTCAAAGTGGAGATTATTTTTGCCAAAAACCAAGCACAGCATATAAGCACAAACACTTCACACCAACTGTCAAGCAGGATGGGGGAGGCCTGATGATATATACTTGTTTTGCAGCTAGAGGATCTGGGCACCTAACAATCACTGAGTAAATCATGAACTCCTCTGTATACTAACATAGTCTAATGTCAAACGCGAGGCCATCTGTCGACAGCTAAAGCTTGGCTGAAACTGGGTCATGCAACGGGACAGTGATCCCCATCACACCCGCAAATCTACAACAGAATGGCTGGAAAAAAAGAAAAGAATCAAGGTGTTGCAATAGCCCAGTAAAGTCCAGACCTCAATCTGATTGAAATGCTGTGACTGGATCTTAAGAAAGCTGTGCAAAAACTAATGTTTGCAAACCTCAATGAACTGAAGCAATGTTGAGAAGAGTGGGCCAAAATTCCTCCACAACGATGTGAGAGATTGATAGTAATGGTAAATGGTAAATGGACTGGTTCTTATATAGCGCTTTTCTACTCTTCTGAGCACTCAAAGCGCTTTACACAACTTGTGCATTCACCCATTCACACAAGCACTTCTAAACTCAAGTGCAAACTAATGTACATTCACACACATTCATACTCCGATAGATGCATCGGAGAGCAATTTGGGGTTAGTATCTTGCCCAAGGATATTTGGCAGACTAGGGGAAGCCAGGAATCGAACCACCAACCTTCCGATCAGTAGATTACCTGCTCTACCGCCTGAGCTACAGCCACCCATAGTGTCAAACAGAAAACAATTATTTCCAGTGAATGCTACTAAAGCTATGATCGGGTGTACTTAATATTTCATAAGACTACACAGGGTCCTGTAAAAATGTATTGTGATAACTTATTTGTAATTTAACTCATTTCAAGCCAAAGCTTCAAATATTCTCTGGATCCAGCGTTTGAAACTGGATAGATCCCTACACATGAATAAAAATAACCAAGTGAGCCCCATAACTAATTTCTCATAACTAAGGGGGCTCACTTTTATGTAAAAATCTAATAAAGATTAAGGCTCTCTATCTATTTCAGGTTAGAAATCCATCACATTAGAATGCTTAAATACATCTGAGGAATATTTTAAATAAATCCAGTTAATATATGCCTGATAAAGATATATGCTTTGTTACTAATGACTTAAAAGGGGTGTCTATTATACATTTTCTTATCTTCCGTGACATATATATTGTTACAATGGTGGGTGCTCAGATTAAACATGACTAAAGTTTCAAATAGTGATGTCAATGTATGAACCGATACTCCCTATGAGCCTCAAGGGCCTCAGTCTGGAGCTCAAGAGCCCCAAAAACCTTCTTTCCGGTATGGTGAGCAAATCAGCATCAAAGTGGCTGTAAGGGTGGCACTAAAGGACGACAATCTAAAATAGCTCAGGAACAAGTACCACCAAATCTAAATTGTTAAATATACATTAATTTGTACAACAAAGTCCTCCAGCAATCCAACCACGCCTGCATCAGAGAAACCGTCAGACAAAACATGACTGTTCAAGAGGATTTGCTGCTGCAGAGAGGCAGTAATTAATACGAGCTAATGATTGTTTCTACTGTGTCTAGGTCACTGAGCTGTTAAAATAGTATACAAATCCTTCTCATCTCTCTTGAATTTGTTCTTGTTGTCATGAAATTTCAAGATTAGGTCAAGGTGGAGCTAAAACAACTACGTTTTTCTAGTAAAGATGCTAAAGGTTTACCATTTCCTGCTTCTCATAAACTGAAATTTGGTGCTTTTATTTATCACATCTGAATGAAATTCGAAATTTGTGGGTTTCAAATTGTTGCTTAGTGTTGCGTTGCTATGTCTTTAGGAATCTCAAACTAACAATTACCTAATTGAAAAAAGAAAAAATATGCAGCTATGAACATTGAAAAGTAACCATTTGTCTCTTGGACTTACTAAATATTTTCCTTGTCAGAAAAATAAAAGTTATAATACCAATGCACTCATTAAATAGGTAAGGTTTAGCGTCATCTATATATTACGTAGTCCAATAGCTCCCCCATCAGGATGTCACACCACATTACAAGTTCAACAACAACCATAAGACGCTGCTGAAAAACTATGAAATACTTTTTTTTGTTTTTAGCAGCCATGTCATTTTAACTACACACAACAGTTTTTAGTGGTAGCATTTTTCAAAATACATAATTTCAGAAAGACCAGTATGCAGTAGCTACATTTTAAAATTTTCTAGTAGTTTAGTTTAATTTATTTGCAGCAGGGATGCAAACACAGAAAAAACAAAAAACCCCATACCTGCGGCTCATCTTTTTTTCTTGCTCCTCTTCAATGGGCTCTGTCACTTTCTCTCCACCCTTTTCTTTCTTTAGCTTTTTACTTATGAGCTCTCTGATCTTCTCTTTCTTCTCTGAATCATATTCCTCATCTGTGTCCATGTCATCCTCAACATCATCATCAGCCTCATCACCTGACTGGAGAAACGCATCAAACATTTAATGTGGATACTTAGTCTCTGAGCGCAAATGGAGGAAAATCTAAAAGACTTACCAAAGCTGCATCACCAGATGCTTTTTTCTTTTTACCCCTGTAAGCAGAGCCAACATAGGTTCAGAATTTTTAATAATTCAAATTTAAAAGGACAAATAAAATAGTTTTGTAACTATTAATGAATTACTTATCAACTGCTGGAACAGAGCTCAGTCGGGGATCATCTTTCAAAAGGTCATGGCTGCTTTTGCTTTTTCCCTTGAATGTCTATTTTTTTTAAAAAGAAAAGAAAAATGCCCAGACTACAGTTATTTACATGTTTATGACCATTTTGACATTTCCAAATATTTCCAATATACACCTAGTTGTGATGTGTGAGTGGCATAAGAGTGAATGTCAGCGGTGCCCACATATAATGGCTTTATGATCCAGTACCTTGCTGACTTGATTCACCATCTCCTCATCTTCTTCAGCTTCCTCTCCAA
>VUQG01012969.1:24762-45957 GCA_015106755.1 Etia nguti
ATGACAAAAGACTGAAATTCCTGCAAAACACACCAACATGGCTGATTGCAGGGAAATAACATACTGTTATAAATCTTTATCAATAACATTATTGGCACTAAAAATACATTACACGTGTAGCAAACAGAAATGAGTTTAAAGAGGACCTATTAAACTTTTTACCTCTAGTTCAGGCTATCATTCAGTTTCTTCAAAGAGAAGAACAGGAAGTGTTGTAATCCAAACTAACACTATGAGGCCAAATATACTGCACCAAACCTGCTAATCTTTGCATTCAGCTGTTTTCAGTCACATTGCCACAGGTGTATGTAAGCCATGCAGTCTGCCTTCACAACATTTGTGAAAGACTGGCTGACATGGAGCATAGACCTGTACAAGGATCAACAAGTTAGAATGCGAAATTTCTCCCATCCAAGATATTCCATGATGAATTGTAAGTGGTATTATTGCAAAGAGGAAGGTTTTAGGAACCACAGCAACTCAGTCACAGAGTGGCAGACCATATAAAGTTACTGAGATGCTGTGCATGTAATGCACAGTGCATGTAATCATCAATGCTCTGCTGGCCCAGAAACTGCAGAGTTCTCAGCCTCACATCAGCACAATTATGATGTGCTACTAGCTTCGTGGCATGGGTTTCAATGGCCGATCAGCTCCTGTAGGTGTAATGTGTAAGTAGCCAGGTGCTTTTGTCCATATAGTGTATAAACCAGGGCCAAGTAATGAAGTTAGCACAGGTACAATTAATCCCTAGGAGCCAAGAGACCAAAAGCAGAGGTTTCATACTGACCTAAACAATCTGTGTGAAGAAATGTTTTTCTAATCATTTAACACCAACATGTACACAAAACACCAAAGATCAGGGATAACAGCACATACACCACCTATCTAATATTGTGTTGGCCACTGACACCACAAGACTGATGAAGGTGTCCTATGGTATCTGGCACCATGATGTTAGCAACAGAACCTTTAAGTAGAATTTGCATGCCAAGTCAACACTTAAAACTCGTTGCTGCGCTTGTTGTCCTCAAACCATTGCTGAAAAATGAAAGAGGCCTGATGGTAGGTGTAATGCAGGTTAATGATGCACATCCACGTGATTCATCAGACCAAGCCAGCTTCTGCCATTGCTCCGTAGTTCAGTAATGAGGCTTGGTGCTTTCTGCGGTGGACAGGGGTCAGCACGGGCATACTGGCTGGTCTATGACTGTGCATACACAACAAACTGTGATGCACTGTGTATTCTGACACCTTTCTATCAGAAACAGCAATACATTTTTGGCAGTTTGAGCTGCAGTTGCTCGACTGTTGGATAGAAACACGGGCCAGCCTTCGCTCCCCAGGCGTCTCAATGAGCCTTGGCCGCCAATGACACTGACGACTGCGTATTTTTCCTGCTTCGTCTAACATCAATTGGGGAAAAAAAAAAGGTTAATTTTCTGCCTAATATATCTCACCTACTAACATGTGCCATGATGAAGAGATAATCAGCGTTATTCACTTCACCTGTCAGTGGTCAGAATGTTATGCTTGATCGGTGTACAAGAAGCATAAACAGCAGCTACAGTGGACGCGTTTCACTATTTTTAAACACTCAATTTCAGGTGCTAAGCTAAAGGAGCAACAACACAAGGGGTAGCTAAAAAAGTTGCCCTATAGAAAGGATTGCCTTTAACAGTTCAACCTGCTTACATAGATAAGTAACCATGCACCAAGGCTCAATATAAGACAGTATAAGACACATGAGTAATATTTTATATTCTGAGTTATGCAAAGCTATTCTAGTAGAGTACAAGAAAATATATATCGATATATAGATATGGAAATAAGCATAATATATTCCCTTTTGTACAAAAGTCCAGGTGCTCCTGGGTACAGTGTTGATCTTGTTTCAATCAGAAAGACAGATGAAGGCTGAGCACTCACTTTGTGGCTTTTGATTGTGATTTCTTTGTCTCTTCTTTATCCTTTTCCTTTTTGAGTTTCTTTATTTCACGAGGTATGATGTCATCAAACGGAGAATGTAGCACCTAGGAGAGACAAAAAGAAAAGCTTAAATTACAGAAGCTAGATACTAAACATATTGTTGAGCAGGTAAAACAGAATGAAATAAAATACCTCAGCAGATTTGATCTTGTGAGGATTCAGAGGTCTTTCCTCACCATCACACTCAACTTCTGCTAATCTGAGCATATTATACACGGTGTCTCCAGTGACCTGGAGTGGGGATTGCAGAAAATAGAAATGGTCAGGCACACTCTTATCACTCTTAGCACATCCTGCTTGGGGAAAACACTTGGTATATTCATATATTCATTCAAGACAGCATTCATTCATGAATACAGATAGAGAGTAAGTCATCATCTTCTTACAGATTTACCTTGCCAAATATGGTGTGTTTATTGTTAAGTTCATCTGCACGTCCCAAGGTGAGAAAAAACTGACTGCCATTGTCATGTGGCCCTGCATTTGCCATGGCAACCAAACCCCTCCGATTGAAGCGCAACCTAGAGTGAAACTCATCCTGAAAGGCAAAAGAAAGTTTAGAAGACATTGTATTTTAGTGTCACCTGCACATAGGAATTAGAAATTGACTTCAAAATTAAAAATAAAAGGAGACAAAAAGCAGCCTCACCTTGAATGGTCGACCATAGATGGACTCTCCGCCTGCCCCTGTCCCAGTAGGATCTCCCCCCTGAACGATGAAATCAGGCACCACTCTGTGGAACACTGTACCATCATAATAACCTAGAAGATCAAGACATACTGTATACTAAAAAACAATAAGGCAATAACAGTTCCCTACTAACAATCAAGAAATCTGAGCCAACAAGGACATTTAAATAAAGACAGTGCTCAGCTGAATATAGTTTCTGGGATTAAAAAAAGTCTTATGTACACTCATAGCAGCCATTTCTCTGCTTAAAAGTGAACACATACGAAAAACAAAATGACTGCTAACATTAAATAAATATATAAGTAACTATGTCTAAGACTCAAAATGTATTCACATTTTAGTCCATCAATAATCTTCTAAATAAGATAGAAATATAACACAAATACTTAGTGAGGATAGTTTCATCACACCAGTATATTTTAAGGACACCTGGACGTTGTTCTCCAGTGGTTTCTGCATTTCCTCAGTGAATTCTTACCTTCCATGCAAAGCTGCACGAAGTTCCTGCATGCTTTAGGAGCCTCCTTGGACCACAACTCAATGTCAATATCCCCTGCTGTTGTCTTTAACAGGACCTGCGAAAAGACCACGAAATTATACATTTAAAGCTAAACAATGTTAGGAGTGGCTAGCTATATATACCTACAAATCCGCAATATTATGCACGAAAAAACTGAAGTTCAAATTATGAACTGGCGGTTACCTTCCCATTTGTTGGTGGCTCTTGAATGTAAATGTTGCTCATCCTGCCGCTACGTTTCTGTGTTTTGTTAGCAGAATAAAAAATATATTCTCACACGGTCTAAACTTTAGGTTCCTCGAAAATACAGATAGTAAAGTTTGTTACAGTAGGTAACTTTAAGTGTGATACATTTCACACTTCACTCTTTACAGCCATATTGGCAATACATGAGTTGCTTGTTTACTTCCGAGTACATAGGGGGTTTCAGTATAATTATTGATTTTCTGCTCCGTTTTTTCCAAAGAACATCACTTAATTTTGCTTTTCTGTTTTCATACAATACATCATGTTTTTTTTTATTCGCATGTGAATCAAACTCCGAGAGTTTTGTTGACAAAACAATCCAAACAAGCTCGATACTTCACCCCGAGAAACAGATTTTTGGATCGCTCCGAGTGCGCTATCACAACAGGCCCCCTGGAAACAACAAGTTCCGTGTAATTACAGCGTAATCTCATCAATCCTAATAATTATGCATTCATGAGCAAAAGTGAGACACATAACACGTTGTTTCTAATTAATCATGGAAGAATTTTAACAACTTGGACTTCAAACCAGCAAGGGAAAAAAAAATCAGAGATTTAGGCGCTGAACGGAAGTACCGTAGTTACGGAAGGACCACACGGACGATCCACGGCAATGGCGGCTACTGAAAACAATGTGGAACTGAAGCGCAAAGCAGATGATAATCACGATGGGGATGGGGACGAAGAAGATGCCGAGTGGGTTGGACCCATGCCAAGTGAGGCCACAAAGGCAAAGAAAAGGAAAGGTGGGATTTTGTCTGTTCATTCGGCATACTGGGAGCTTTTTTGTGACTGCTCTCTAATCAGTGCTAATGAAGCGCCAACCGCCGTCCGTAACTTCTGTGTATATTTTTTTTCTCTCAGTACTCGAGTACGAGCGTGTCTATCTGGACAACCTCCCATCGGCTGCAATGTATGAACGGAGCTATATGCACAGGGACGTCATCACACACTTAGTTTGTGCAAAGTAAGTCAGCAGTTACAAGGAAACTTTCCTTTATACGTGTGAGGAAGCTTTTCCACTTTACAGCACTACTCGCTTACATCCAGCTTATTAAACCACCTTAATAAAAGCGATGCAATGTTAAAATGCCTAAACTATCAATTATTAGTATTGCCAGTATACCTCATATTCCAAAATTTTCTTTGTGCTAATCCAGTGTTAGCATTCATGCTTGTGCCAAAGTGATATGTAAAAAAAAATCAACCTAAAATGGTGACGAATATGATACCATCACCTTGGAAATCTAAACCAAGCACCAGAATTTAGTAGTTCTTTTATTTAAGAGTGAGCAGCCGTTTTAATAATTATTACTACGGTAATACATTTTGTATCATTGCAGTGACAAGCCATGCCAATTTCCTGCAGCCTTCTGTTTATAGAGGAACCTTCCAGGCTGTATTACATGTTATTAGTTAGTTGTGTCTGTTCATTGTTTGAAAAGCCACTGAGTGCTGTATCTGTAATAACAATGAGGTTCCATCAGCTGATATAAGCTGTGTTGTTTGCTTGTTGACGTGTGAGTTTGTAAGATGACATTTTATCATCAGCAATGTCTAGCATTTATCTGTTGCGTCTCATCAATTTTAGGCTGAAAGTGTATTATTGTATTATTGTCTGTTTCCCTGGCATAAATTGAATGAGAAAACCCCCCAAAACAAAACAGGCAAACAAAGAAAAACGTTGCTGCATCCACATTCGCAATCCTGATTTATTATTTTCTCTTTACTTCAAATAAAGATTGTCTAACCCCATCAGTAGATGGGATGTGGATAGGAAAAGTGGGCTGAAACTGAAATAACGCCATAACATTGTGCTGTTTCAGGACAGACTTCATAATCACTGCCAGCCAGGATGGCCATGTCAAATTTTGGAAGAAGAAGGAGGACGAGGGGATAGAGTTTGTCAAACACTTTCGAAGTCATCTCGGTATGAACTTAATTTGTGACAACTTCTTTTTAACAATCTGAGTGGCACTGGACTGAGAGGGGGTTATGGAGACCCGGTGCATTGTATGTTATAATATAACATGTCTTTAATGAGTGAAAAGGATGTGATAAACACTGTTCTTGCTTTTTGCCCAGGTGTGGTAGAAAGCATTGCGGTCAGTGCAGAAGGGGCCCTTTTCTGTTCTGTTGGTGATGATCAGGCCATGAAAGTATTTGATGTGGTCAATTTTGACATGATCAATATGCTGAAGTTGGGGTGAGTCTAAATGAAGATTTTCTGGCTAGACACAATTATGTTTTTACTGTTGATAGATTTGGAGTGAAAGTTCTCCTTTAATTTGATTGGTTTCTCTTCTGTGATCCGTCTATATGTAGCTTTCATCCAGGCCAGTCTGAGTGGATCTATAATCCTGGAGATGCCATCTGCACAGTAGCCTGCTCAGAAAAGTCCACAGGGAAGATCTTCATCTATGATGGCAGGGGAGGCAACGACCCCCTCCATGTCTTTGACAAAATACACTCCGCACCGCTTTCCCAAATCCGCCTGAATCCCAAGTTTCGAGTCATTGTGTCTGCTGACAAAGCGGGAATGCTGGAGTACTGGACGGGCCTTCCAAATGAATTCAAGTTCCCCAAACATGTGGATTGGGAATACAAAACAGACACTGACTTGTATGAATTTGCAAAACACAAAACCTATCCCACCAGCCTCGCCTTTTCCCCTGACGGGAAGAAGATGGCCACCATCGCTTCTGATAGGAAAGTCAGGATCTTCCGATTCCTAACAGGAAAACTAATGCGAGTGTTTGATGAATCATTAACGGTAACCTGCCATTCACCTTTCAGCCTGGATCATTGCTAATGTTATGAATTTTGCACGCTAATCACAGCTGCTATATGTGTGTTAGATGTTCACAGAGCTGCAGCAGATGAGGCAGCAGCTTCCTGACATGGAGTTTGGGAGGCGGATGGCTGTGGAGAGAGAACTGGAGAAGGTGGATGGTATCCGGCTGGCAAACATCATCTTTGATGAGACTGGCCACTTTGTTCTGTATGGGACCATGCTGGGCATCAAGGTCATCAATGTGGAAACCAACAGGTATGCTCACAAATAAAGGACACTGTGGACATTGTAAAAGATGGACGTAGCCACTGTGATGTTCAACATCATTCATGTGATGGGATGAGGATTAGGTATCTGCTTTTGTAATACTGCCAAAAATATCCAGAGCTTACCAGGCAAAACATTAAACACAGCTGGCAACAGAAATGAACTAGAGTTCAATTTAAAAAACAAAAATATGACGAAACAAAATAGCTCATTAAGACAAAAAATGCTCAAAAGAAATGTATAATAGAAATACAACAAAACCATCCAATAAAACACAAAAATGAGAAGCTAAAAACATTTTTTTCCAGTGGCCCTATATCCTCTGATCTTGCCATTTTACCCATTTATTTTTTTTTTTACAATTTAAATCCTGTCATGTGGACAGACTTATTTAATTTATTACAGCAGTTTTTTTTAAATCATGTAGAAAAACTTAGACATATTGTTGAAAATACACATCTTTGTCTGAATTAATGTCTGAGGGGAAAAAAATCTAAATAACACCCCCTGCCCCCTCAGAAAACCTGAGACATTTTATTGAAATTACACTTCTTTTTCTTGTACTAAAATATCTTGGTGATTAAATACGTAGTTGAAATTCTTTATACTGACTGAAAGGGGAGTTGAGATCAAAGTGGACTGTATGTGGCCCACATCATAAAATGAGCTTGACATCCTTGGTCTAGTGTGTGTTATGCTACAGGCAGTAGTAAAATAAGCAATGAAGCTCCTTTCCTTAGTATTTGGAGTATTCAAACAGCTCTTATTATGGTTGCCCTGTACCTACTTCCAGATCGTTCCTGGCTACTTCCCCTTGATTCAAGTTTAAGGCACTAGTACACCCATCTACTATACTGTCTGTGTTGGTTAAAATAGAAAGAGTCTCACTTTTTCTACCACAGCATCAGCGCTAAAGTATTAGTGGGATGACAGGAGCTTTGTCTAAACAGTTGTTTTTGAAAGCACAATAAGTGAGCATCGTCTCTCCTGATCAGTGACAAAAGGCTAAATCACAGTTGTGTTTTGTAATAAAATAATGTTTAAGAGATGTAAATGAGTATTTTAGTTGTACTATACAAACTAATTAAATAAAATGTGACAACGTCACCACTTCACTTACAGAGTTATATAGATGTGGACTCCCCAGCCCCGTGTTTCTTGTTTTCTAGATGTGTGCGGATCCTCGGGAAGCTAGAGAACATCCGTGTGGTTCAGCTGAGTTTGTTCCAAGGTGTTGCAAAGGCCATGCAAGTGGCACCCACTGTGGAGATGAAAGCTTCTGACAACCCTGCCTTACAGAACGTAGAGCCTGATCCAACCATCTTCTGTACTGCCTTTAAGAAGAACCGCTTTTACTTGGTGAGACAGAAAGGCATTCATTTCAAAATGACAGTGCTGCTTTTTTTCCCCATCTTACTAAATCTTTTTTGTCGTCGCTTCTTGAAGTTTTCAAAGAGAGAACCAGAGGATACCAAGAGCGCCGATTCAGACAGAGACATCTTTAACGAGAAGCCCTCAAAGGAAGAGGTGATGGCCGCCACGCAGGCCGAGGGCCCCAAGAGAGTGTCTGACAGTGCCATCATCCACACCACTATGGGAGACATCCACATCAAGCTTTTCCCTGTGGAGTAAGTCCTCAGCAGAAAGCAGAATGCTTTTGGCTCCTTCTTTCACTTTAGAAGACAGAAACAGAACTTTTCTTCTCTTTGGTTTTAGATGCCCCAAAACTGTGGAGAACTTCTGCGTCCACAGCAGGAATGGATACTACAATGGCCACATATTCCACAGAGTGATCAAGGTACGTTGTCCTTTCTCTTTATGACGCTTGGCGATCAGCTGTGTGATTCGGGCTCTGAGTGTCTGTCTCTCTGTCATTGACAGGGCTTCATGATTCAGACAGGAGACCCCACAGGCACAGGCATGGGAGGAGAGAGCATCTGGGGAGGGGAGTTTGAAGACGAGTTCCACGCCACGCTGAGACACGACCGGCCATACACACTTAGCATGGCAAACGGAGGCCCCGGCACCAATGGCTCACAGTTTTTTATCACAGTGGTACCCACTGTAAGTAGCCCAACTAAAACCACTTTCAGATGTGTATTTTATCATTGTGTGAATACGATTTCAATTTACTTTTCTGAAAAAGTACGATCGCTACATGTAAGATGTTACCATTTGAAACTTATAATTAGAGTCACGGTACAAAGAAGATTATAAAAAGTACACCCTCTATTGGTTCTAAGATTTTATTAATCAGGTCATAATAAAAATAATTTAGGTAATTGGGTAAATTAGGTCAATACAACCTCAGACAAAGAACAAAATATGACATATGACACCGTCTCATATTAAGAAATCTCAAGACTTGTGCTCATAATGCACTGTGTCAGGTTTGGTGAAACCAAATGGCATGGCAGCACAAACCCCTCACATCAGCTGCTAAACATGGAGGTGGTGGGGTGATGATTAAACTTGGGAATCTTTCAGCCATCAACTTTACTGTGAACTTCTGTGTAAACCAAAGTTATTCTAGAGTCAAATGTGAAGCCATCTATCTGACAGCTAAAGTGAAAGTGGGTTGTGCAACAGGACAATGATCCCAAGCACGATGGCAAATCTACAACAGAATGACTGAAAAAGAAAATCACAGTGTTTCCATGGCCCACCCAAAGTCCATACCTCAACCTGTTTGAAAGGTTGTATTTACCGAAGTGCTCATAACACCTACATAATGTTTTATTACATCTTGATATGTAAAACCTTTAGAATTAGTGTGCATTTTCCTTTCACCATAACTACAGATGAAGTCATTTTTTATTTATATTAACACACTTTTTGCAATGCAGCAGAAAATGCAGGATTCAGCAAAGTCTAGTGTGGTACCTGGATACTAAGCGTGAACAACACAGAGTCCTTTTCAGCTCCAGAACAGCATCAATGTCAACAATCTTGTAATGCTGCACGTAAATGACCAAGCACAGTGTTGGGTTTCATTCTGTTTCTGTGTAACATGGCAACAGTAAACACAAATACTGTCAGGCACTCATAGTGTAATGGAAACCTACATAGACCTGGTACATCAGGTGTGTGTAGGTTTCCACCTGCACATATCAGGTGTGTAAGTTCTTGCTGACACATTATCATTACACTGCATATCTTGATTAAATCACATTCACCAAAGTTTCCAAAATCCCCAACATCATTGCATGAGCCAGACTCACGGTTTTACCCAAATTATTATAAATGGGGGGTGAAGTTGGCGATAGAGTTACTATAGTTTTTTTTGTTTTTTCATTTTGAGGTTTTTTTTTTGATAGTTTCCAATTGACTTTTTATGAGTTGTTAGTTTTAGTCTTTTTGTTGTTTTATGGGGGATATTTTTTCAGGAGAAAGATTCTGTGTTGACCCTATGCAGAGCTTACTATGTATAATGGGTAATCAGCATTTACACCTGTCCATGCTGTGCCTCTTGCTTTGCAGTTTTCGTGCCAAAACACTAGTTAGCAAATCTTCTCCAGTCAATTTAAAAGCATGGGGAGAAAATAGTTATTGGACATGAATGGGAGTAAACAATGACATTGGAGGCTGAACCAAATCACTTGCAGTTACATTTGTCAGAAGGAGCAGGGCAGGTTATTGAGTAGTTACTGGTGTATGCTTGAGAGGTTTTGCACTTATAACATAGTTCCAGCATTGGTTTAATGCAGAAACAAAAAATCCCACCTAAGTCTCGATAAATGTGCACCAAAGCCTCATTTTGCAGGTTGTGTTGACAGATTTGACCTGACTAAGACTTAAGTTTAGTTAGTTTGGAGTTAGTTCTATCCATCCATGCATTTTCTTAGCTGCTTAACAGCTGAAGACTCTAGAGCCCATGGTATTCAAATGGGAAGGAGGGACTCTGAAATAGGAAGAAGAAGAAGACCTGAGAGTGCAAATGGCAGCAGTGAGGTACTGTGGAGTGAGGTTTTGAATCTCCTTAAACGTGAGGAGCACAATCTTGAAATCAAATCTACCAGAAGTCAGTGGAGCTGCTGAAGGATGGCTGTGATGTGACCAATAGAAGGAGTTTTGGTGATGATGCGAGCACTTATGCGAAGTTGTATGGACTTGTATGGATGCCAAGTTGTATGGACTTGAGAGGAAGACCATAAAGAAAGAAAGAGAGTTAGAGTAACCAAGGTATAAACAAGAATAGCAGTACTGTTAGGAGTAAGACATACATATCTTTGGACTGTGGTGGACTGTAGGATAAAGACAGAGTCCCCGGAGAGAATGTGCAAACAGCATACAGGAAGGCTCCACCCAGAGCTGAATCCAAGCCCTCTCGATTTGACGGTGCTAACCTCTGCACCACCCTCATTTAACTTAGTTTTGTTTTTCAAATGTCTCGCTTTTTGCTTTTTATTCAACTAAAATGCTTTATTATTTAGTGAAGTATAATGATTTCGGTCAGCAATGTATAACAAGTGCTTATAAGATTAACATGTGTGATTTTTATTTTTGTAAAATTTCTTTATGTGCTACTGTTTTTCTGCAGCCCTGGCTCGATAACAAGCACACTGTGTTTGGGAGGTGCACTAAAGGCATGGAGGCGGTCCAGAGGATCTCCAATTCCAAAGTCAACCCGAAGACTGACAAGCCATATGAAGACATCAGCATTATTAACATCACCATAAAGTAATTGTATACCTTTGTCATGCCATGTAATGTACAGTGATTTATTAAAGACCAAATGTTGCTATAAGTGTGTCTTCAGTCTACATATCGAAGTATCATCGGGGAAGATACTGAACCCTGAGTTGCCCTGATGCATCAATCTGTGTGTGTGTGTGTGTGAGAGAGAGAGAGACACAAGTGCTGTATGATTGTGTGTGACTGGGTGAATAATATTTGTAGAAAGAAGTGCTTTGAATGTTCATCTTCAGATGTTATATAATGACCAGTCACTTTACCAGTCGAGTAAATTTATTATAGAGCATCACATTATGTATAATTTACAAAAGCCATATTCAAGTCCACTGGTAACAAAGGTTTCAATGCACTTTGTGCTTCTACATTTCCACAAAAAAACCAAAACAAAGGGAAATGATGTCGCAAACTATGCGGAAAGGCTTTTCACACGTGCATTTTTCTTTTTTGTGGTTGTTTAAATATTTTTATACATAAGTACAAATAGTTAACATTACATAGCAATGAATAAAGATCAAATCAAACTCAAATGATGGTTCCTCAATAACAAGACAAGTGTAAGTGTTAGGTTTAACGTTTCACTACTTTCACATTACAGAATTACTGAAGGCTGATTAACAGTGTACCATCTTGAAAGCACTCCAGAAAAACAAAAACAAAAAAATCCCAACTTGTGTAGGATAGAGGAATATTTTCACGACTTTGTTTTTCTTTCACACTCATAGTCTTATAGTCTACTTAAGAAACAGCAGGTGGTTCATTTGCTTTCAAATGGAAACTGGAGCGAGGCGGCAGACGAGTGCAGTCGACAAATTCTGCGTGCAGTACGCTCCACAAAACGGAGGCAGAATCGGTGCATTTAAAAACTCTGATTTTTTTTACCCCACAACAGCTTGTATCAAAGTAAAGTCTGCTCGTCCCGCTCATCAGCGAGCTCAGTAAACAGTTTGCTTAGTAACAGAAAACACTACATTCAAACCAAACCTCACCAGCTGTGGCTTTTAAATATGTTGACACACTTAAAAACAAAACAAAAGACTTTGCACATAAAGACCCAAAGGAAAAAAATCAGCTGCTATTGCTTACTGTAGATGACTAGGCAAAATCTGAACATTAGGCCAACTGCTTGAAGCCACTGTCCATTTAAAGTAGACCTATTATGCTTTTCCTTTCTGGTATATGTATGTCATAAGAGTGGTAACATTATAATAAGTTTGGCTCTTTATGATGCCAGTGTGAGAGGATATCCTAATATGGTTTACTTTACTTATGGTCATGTCAGGCATACAGTTGTGTAACGTGTAAGGGTGTGAATCAGAAGTTGACCTACATGGAGAGAAGGAAAACGTCTTTTTTCAGACATGTGGCAGCCAAAGAATCCTGAATTGAATTTTATGGGAGGAAGTGGAATAAGTACAACTTCCAGGGGGGATGAAAAGCTTTTTGAAACCTTACTTTCGAGCTAAGTCCAAGTGGTGGGGCAGACTTTCACCAAAGCCCCAGTATAAGATGAGTATGTAGTATTCTGATTTGAGAATCATGCAAAGCTACTCCAAAATTAATCCAAGAATAAAATTATGGAGCTGAAAGTGTGCATAATAGGTCCCCTTTACACCATAGCTAATGTTTCTGTTCCATCTCACTTAACCTGCGTACTGGAATAACTGAAAGAGCACTATAGTCAACTGTCCGGACGATTTGAAGCGTACTAAAAAGCGTACATAAATGATACTATCATCACAACATGGACCGGTGTGCATTTAGGTCACGTATTTGGGGGGGTTGTGGTGAGTTAATATGTGGGGTAGAAAAAACAGACAGTTCACTTTGTCAGGGCACAAGGAGCATGTCTAACATTTAACTGGACCTAAGTTCAAAAGCTATAAATGCCAGATAAACAGCTCATCACCTAAACTATGAAGAAAAAATGAAGTGTGTAAGCCACATGAAGGCATAAAGCAGGACGGGAGGACGTAGTCTCAACTCAGGTTTTAGGTCCATTGACTATTTCTCAGAGGTTCGGAGTAGCAGGAAGGGCAGGCTTGAAGACATATTTGTAGTTCCCATATTAAGAAGCTAGAGAAGATATTTACGTCTTTTGTTTTCTTTGCTGACAATGGTGCTCGGAGATGGAAAGGTGGAGAAGTCGGGTTTAAAGCTGCAGCCTTGTAGTGAAGCTCATGTTAAAAAGTTTGTGGAGAACTGATGAACCAGGCTAAGAGGCTGGGGGTTTGTGTGGAGGGAGGCGGCGTTTAGGCGACGTCCAGGACGCCGGCAGCAACCAGCTGTCTGGAAAGCCAATCCAGCCCCTCGTGGAGGCCCATCCCGCTGCGGGCGTCACAGCCCTGAATGTGCCAGCTCCTCCCACAGCACAGCTTGTGCAGACTCAGCAGCTCCGTCATCTCCTCCACAGACACAGCGCCGGGAACGTCCTGAAAAGTGGACAGGTGATGCAAACTGGCATCTCTGAGTTTAATCGAGTTTACATGTCTTTTTTTCCCCTTTTTTTACACTACCTGTTTATTTGCAAAGATGAGCAGCAAGGCATCTCGCAGCTCCTTCTCTGTCAGCAGTTTGGCCAGCTCACTGTGGGCCTCCATGAGTCTGTCCCGGTGGCAGCTGTCAATCACAAACACCACCGCTGCACACAGGTGAGAGTAAGAAGAAGGAGATTTACCATTAAAGCATTTGATGGGTGGTGATAGTGGTCTGTACACCTTTCTTATCAAGACTAACAACAACTATTGGGTATGTTTGATACAAATGTTTTGTACATGTAGTGCTAAAAGGCTGGTACCACCCCTCTTCTGTTAAAAGCAGTAGGCGCCGTCTCCATAGTACAGTTAGAGTAAGCTCAGTTCAGGACAGATTTTCCTGTAGAACTGTTAGGTTGCGGCTTCTGTCTACATCTGATTTACTGTTAAAGTGGACCTATGATGCCTTTCCCTTTCTTCCATCATACAAATCCTGTGAAGGGTGATGCTTGTATAAACGTGACAAAAATAAATTCAATTAATTCCTATGAGCTAAAAGTTCAGATTCAGTCCTCCCTGCTCTGACTCTCGGCTCTGTGTGATGTTAAGAAGAGTGATGATCCTTAATATGATCATAATATGCTCTGGCTGTGTCAACAAAAGCCCCAGCCACCTGCTGATAAGGTTTCTTTGTTTATGAGGCTCGGCCAATCAAAAGAATGTTGGGCCTTGAGCTTGAAAGGCAGACAAGCTAAAGGAGGCAGGAGATGAACTGAGGTGGGTCAAGCCCAGTATAAAAAAAATAAAATAATAAAAAATTCTGACGGCTGACAGCAATACCCAACAGCCTCAGCGAAGTTGCACCTATGTTATCAGTTTGAAAATTCTATATAAAAGTTATTGCGTTTTTTTTAAGATTTTAAGAAAACTTGACCTTTGAACTTGAGGTCAAGGTGACTGAGATTCAAATTTGTCCATGCTTTTTAGTAGATGCACCTGTGTTATCAATTTGAAAATCCTATGTTTATCATGTACACAAAGTTGGGTGCCCACGTAAAACTTATGGTTATGTTTATAAGCCTGATTCTCTGAGTAGCATTCGTTTTGTGTATCACTATGGGAAGCTCAAATGCCATTATGTCAGTCCTTACAGGCCGGCTAAGTGACGCCCATGTCAGGAGGGGCTAGGTCCTTCCTATTTAATAGGCTGACACAGCATCAGATGTCATTCAAAACAAGCCCACCTCTTTCTTGCTTCCATAGCAAGGAGGGGGGTCTGGTGAGACACTCACTCATGCTACTCAGAGAACCGGGGTTTTAAACATAACCTTGAGTTCTTTTTCATGGCATGCGTTTCGTGTCTCACTATGAGAGAAAAACTGACTCCCGGATTGCCAGATATCTGTTGAGAGGAAAACTGTCCTCAATAGCACTTCACAGAGAAGAAGCTTCCATCTGGGAAGAACCTGCACTGAGGACTGAATGTGCCGGGTTACCTGAATGTGCTGTTACCTGTGAGGTTGGTGGATCCCTAGTGGAACGTGCACGCAGGCCAGCAGGAGGCTGGAGATCCCTGCTAGTATAGGCCAGGGCAATTACTCCTACTATCCAGTGGGAAAGGCACTGTTTACACACAGGCTTTCCCATATGTGGTTTAGCTCAGGGCAGCTGGTCGTTTTGTCTAAAACCATGGGTTCTGTCAATATAAATACACAGAGCATGATCCGGACACAAGGTATGCAGTTGCTGTTGCTCCTCTGAGGTGAAAAGCAGTGGATATTGAGCCTAGCAGCTGTGCGCTTGCACATGTCTGCATGTTAAGATTCAGGGGAGACAGTGGTGCAGGTTTATCAACCTCGCCGGTAGCTGAGGGCTTTGCAGACTAGCTGATGCCAGCCAGCCAACTCATCTCCATTCTCGTTAGCATCTCCTACTGGGGTGACTCCATCAGGGGGGAAACCCTCACATTTTCCGTGTGCCTCCAGCAATGGGAAAGCAGTAGCGATGGGCTGAGGATCTGCCTCTGCCCAGCACAGGCCTGGTATTGCGGCCAAATCATTGGGCATCTCAATTTCTCCTTGCGCTGCAGAAGCCTCACACAGCAAAGGGTCGCTGCCCAACAGGTTAGCCTGGCAAACTAGCCTGCAGTGGCGTAGTTTGCATGGAAAAGCCGCACAGTGGATACACTTATGAGTGGATGTCAAGACGGCCAAAATATCCAATAAGCCTGGGCATCCCTCACTTTCTCCAAAAAGTACCACTGTGCCGCCATACTTGTCAATGCTCTTGTCACATCTCGTTTAGATTATTATAATTCTCTTCTCTATGGTCTACCTCATAAATTTCTCCATAAGCTGCAGTTAGTTCAAAATTCAGCTGTTCGTATTGTATCAAGAATTAGATCCACTGAACATATAACAACAGTTATTACAAATCAATTTCAAGATCCTCCTCCTTACTTTCAAAGCCCTTCATAACCTTGCTCCTCCATATTTATCTGATCTTTTCCATACTTACTCACCCTTTTGCACACTCTGCTCTTCTTCATTTTCTCTTTTGTCTGTTCCACCTGCTCACCTGACTACCATGGGACTCAGAGCCTGCCCCAAGACTTTGGAATGCACTTCCACCAGATCTCCGGACTACAAACTCTCTGGGAAACTACTGCTACCTCCCGGGGTTAAAGTATTGCTACTAAACACCAGCAACAGGACAGTAATGCTACTGCTTGTATGCTAGTGAACCCCTGAAATGTTGGCAACAAAGTGCCTGGTGACTGAGTTGTTCACTTGAATCTGTGGACAGTTTAGCTTTGCACCCAATAGCACAGTTGTCTACAGGCTTCTGTGAGAAGTGAGAAGAGTTTTTTTTTAAATTTTAATTACATCTGGCCCTAAGTCAGCCTATTATATAGGGAGGCCTTAGCCCCACCTGACACGGGCATCATTTAGCCAGCCTGTAAGGGCTCATTTTCCTGTCTTTACTGTCCTATGTAATAAAAGCCCAAAATGGTAAAACCTAAAGTGAAAAATGGAAAGCAACCAATGGAAAACAAAACCAAGTAAAACCACACTATCCACAAAGGTTTGAAAAATGACCATGCTATGCAGGTGGGTGAGAGGTAAATCTTGTTTCTGAGGGGCAGCTGATCACAGTAAAGCCGGCTTAAAGGAAAACAGCTAAAACTTCCCGAGGCCCATCACCGCACCTCATAAAATAAGGATTATTTTAAACTATGAGTCATGCGCAAAGCTACTTCAGTAGAGTTCAAGACTAAAGATGTGGAGCCCTTTAATATATAAAATCACAGGTTATTTGTAGATTATGTTAAAAGCTAAGACCAAGTGAATGTGTCTGGTATTCTTCCTTCTGAACAGAACCCGTGCTTAATGTACTTTATCCAGTGCGCTTGTATTGTCCTCATATTATTTTAAAGTAAATGACAAGCCTTTCACATGGCTACACATTAACATTAATAAACTCATGATAGCTGGAATATGTTAAGTTTTGCAAGATAAATGAGGGTTTGCTTTGCTGTTAGCCAGAACCACCCTGTGTAGCCTCACAGTTTAGTGACGCTGTAAATCAACTGTAAATCAACCTGTTTCTCATTTAGTCAATGTAATCACTGGGTTTATTTTAGTATATTTTTCTAACTTTGTTTAATTCCCTCCCTGTGCTGAAACCACACACGAAGCTCAGTTTGCAACAAAGACATATCTCTTTACAACCCACCAGGAATTTGAAATTAAAACAAAAAAATCTCTCTCTTCCTAGTACCTCTAGACCAGTGGTTCCCAAACTTTTTTTGCTAGGCCCCCCCTTGTTTTACAAGAAAATCCATCCTCCAACCATACACACCCATATTTTGTTTTCAAACTCCATTGCAGTTTATTCCACGCCTCAAACCTTTTGTACACAATTAAACAAATAAAAGTAAACTGCAATAAATTACAGGTTGCAATAAAATAGACTACTACCTCTTTTAAATAACAGAAAAAAAACAATTTTTATGGCGTAATTATTTTATGTATAGTTGTTGTTGTTTTTTTTTGTTTTTTTACTGTGTAAGAATATTCAACACTGCTATCAATACATTTTTCAAAAAATGTCTCTCTGTGCAAAATGGGTTTAAAAACATAAACAACTGTGGGATACTGTTTGTCCGTGATTTGAACCGGGAAAACAAATTGTGGCAGGATCAGTGTTGTGCCAAGGTAGGTGTCACCAACAACATTTGTTCTCCCTGCGTTGCGAGCATTTGCTGGGCACGGAGTGTGGATCCAGTTTACTCCGCCTCCATTACAGACAATTAGACATGGAAGTAGTGATGTTTTAGTTTTGGGAAAAATGGCTGTCATTACATTACCATTCATTTTGACGGTTACAACAGAAAATTATATATTTATTGTTCTCACGTGGTATCGGACGGGATTATTTTAACAAACGAAGGACATTTTGCCTGATAATTATTTTTATCCTGCTGTAACTTTACTGTATAAAGAGCTAAAACCTCCAAAGTTTCAGGAGTAGTTAGTCGTTATAAGAAGTGTTTGTGAACTAAAAATCAAGAATGTGGGATACTGTTTGTCCATGATTTGGAGAGCCCAGCTTGTGCTCCCGTCACAGGGGAAACCATATCTGTCGGGGATACCTCCCTTGGCACGACAGCTGTCGTGGAGGTGAAGCCAAAGGCAAGATATGCTTCATCATATGTTCTAGCCTTTTGCTTGGAAGGAAGTTGGTTTGGAAGCATATTTGGCGATGCTTCAACCTCTGCTTTGCATTTGTGTGGGAGTTCCGTCAAAAAACCTGTCCATTATGCTAGCAGTGTCCACGCATTCTTTTTCTTTCTTTTTTTTTTTTTCATACCGTGCCCCCCCTAGGGGGCGCGCCCCCCACTTTGGGAACCGCTGCTCTAGACTATTGTGATCTGTTGTCTGACCAATCACTCTGTGGTGTGCCATGATTTGCCTTAACCCATCAGTGGCCACTGTCAGCCATTCTTTTTGTTGTTTGAGATATGCGTGGATCCCGAAGGATGAAACCAGCTGACTTTGGTGATCCTCTGACTTTTCCGCTCACACCACAAAGAGGTTGACATTTATGGTTCAGTCTGTACCATAAATGTCAACTATCTGATGGATTGCCTTGACATTTCCTGGAGATATTTCAGGTCTACGGAGGATACAGTGTAACAACATTAATGATTCCATCACTTTACCCAGTACTGTGGGTTAGAAGTAGATGGCTGCGAAAAAGATGACAAAAAAAAAAGTGAATCAATTATTCTTTTTTTTTTTTTTTTAATTCACAGAGTCAAAAAGCTTGTCTGGCAAGCAAGGGCCTATTTACTCATGAACAACAATGATTTTTCCTTCGAACCTGCAATGCTTCAGTGACATGATAGGGGTCAAATGTTTCTCAGAAACCTTAAATACGCCGATTGAGGGAAACATTAAATCCACACACTAATACGCTGTAAGTCCTACTGTTGTTGCCAAAACAGCTCTGAACAGTCAGATACAGTCCCAGTGGCTGTGGAATCATGCACTGGGGCGTTAGCTGTGGATCTTTTGGGTGGGGAGGTGGGGGCACCATGGATCGGCTTGTTCAACAGACCTTTGATTGGATAGGGATCTGGGGAGTTTGGATTCTGGGTCAGTGCCTTATGCTCTTTGTTGTTTGCCAGGAGACATACCGGAACAGTTTTTAGACCGTGGCAGGAGGAATTGTTAAAAAATGTTTAAGAAGCTGGCACAAAGCAGCAGCTTCTAGGACTGAAAAATGAAGCAAACTAAGAGCTTCAAAAAATTGAAGTAACTCAAATAGCCACTTGTATGGTGGCCCTGAAAGGTCAAACAAACTGCAACTTACGGAAACACCAACAACTAGAAAAACGATAAAAAAGCACACAAAACATAATTTAAATAAAACACAATGGAAACAAAAAAAAATGCTGCAAAGCTCACACCAAAAATCCATAAATAAAATAATTTCTTTAAATCACAAAACAAAACTGAAGTGTTTTTGGGGAGACGATAACATGATGGAACTGCTGCGAAAGTAACAGCAAACAGCTAATAGCAACAATGTATCTAGAGTAGTGTGTGAATTATGTGATTATAACACACACTACATTGCAACATTTTCTCCCTCACATCACTGATGAATCTTCCTCTTCTTTTAAAAGTGTCTCAGTCCAACCCCACACTTTTTGGTTTCTGTCACTTCCGCAGCTGTTCAGTCACATTACTGTCTCTGCAAAAACATTTTTGTTGTGTTTTATTTAATTTCAGTTGTGTTTTGTGTGCTTTTGCAGTTTTTTTTTTCCATTTGCTGGTGTTTCGTTACATCACAGTGCATTTTCCCGCTTACTGCCACCACACCCTTGAGCCTGCCTATGAAATTGAGTCAATCTGTAGAGAACTTCTACTGGCTACTCCCTTTAGGGGTCGCCACAGCGGATCATCTACCATGTCACCCTATCCTAGCATCCTCCTCTGTCACTTTAACCCTGTCCTCTTTCACTACATCCTTGAGTGTTCTCTGTGAACTTCCTCTTTACCTCCTGCTGACAGCTCCATCTTCAACATCTTTTGTCAAGTATATCCACTCTCTTTCATCTGCACAGCTTCGTTCAAAAAATAAGGGTGGCCACCAGTGCTAAACCCTTAGACGCGTAGCAGATGCATAAATGGATGTATAAGTTTGAAAATTATATGTGATTTTCTGAAAGTTGACCACTGACCTTGCCATTAAGGTCAGTGTCACCAGGATTCAAACTCCCCAGAAATTTTCAGCAGATGCAAATACAGTATTGAATGAATTTTAAAATCCTACATTGCCTCACAAACTTGGGTATCCACGCCACCTGCAATCAGCTCTCTGCTGGCCCTCACTTCTGCTAATTTAGGTCAGGGAACCTCACCTGTTTTATATTATTTTTAATAAAATTACTGAACACTTAATATGAACTTCTGTGCACTTAACTCCACTAACAGACCATTTCCTTGTCCAAATATGGTTACTTCTGGCTCCAATATACTTCGGGCCAAAATACTAGAAGCCAAGGCCTTAAAACTGGACTCTGCAACCCAATGCGCAATGTCACAGTGACTACATTCGTCTTTTATATACTGTCTGTGAGTGTCAAAGTGAAATACACACAAAGCCAAGATTTCCCAGCAAAACTGTGCATTTAAGTAGATGCTCCAAGTTATTCACTTCACCTGTCAGTGGTCCAAGTCACGCAAAAGTACCAGTTAAATCCAAGAACACGCTATGAATATCCAAAGCACAGAAAGCACAAAACATACCTTGAGTGTTTAGATAATAGTGTTTCCAGAGGGGTCTGAGCTTGTGCTTCCCACCCACATCCCAGATGGTGAATTTTAGGTTCTTATATTCAACCGTCTCCACATTGAAACCTTGAACAAAGATCAAAAACAAGCTTTAAATAGGATAATATTTAAAAAAAAAAAAAAAAAGACTTGTTTTTTTCTTTTTTTAAAAGGTTC
>VUQG01012969.1:59327-82344 GCA_015106755.1 Etia nguti
GTGTGTGTGTGTGTGTGTGTGTGTGTGTGTGTGTGTGTGTGTGTGTGTGTGTGTGTGTGTGTGTGTGTGTGTGTGTGTGTGTAATATAGTGTAAAGGGTGTCTTAAAAGACTCTTTTGCATAGCTGCTTTTGTATTCTAGGACGAAAACGCAGCGTTAAAGAAAAAACCCACAAGAGCATATCCATTGTGAATCACTTAAAACTGACCACCTTAAAATGTGACTTGGAGTTGATCTTACAATTAGTTTAAAATTGTTGTGAGTTTATAAAATGTCAAACCAACTGAGGAAAGTTGAGTGACCTTGTGAAACCACAAAAACACATGAAATAGTCAGAATATGGTAGACACTGCAGAGGAAGAAAAAAAAAAATCAGAGCCTCCCTGCTGCTTTGTCTGTGTTCTGTCTTCTTATGCAAAATGAAGCTACACCTCTTTCCACAGATTTTCTTTCTGTTTATATGAGGTTCACAAGCAAATATCAGCTGGTTCTACTCTATTCTCATATGAGTCACCAAAGACTTGCAGTCATCTTATCCCATCACCTATTTTGACCATCATAAAATAATAATTTCGCTTAACAAGACTTCAAATTCTTCAATTTGGGAAAACAGAAATTCTGGGGAGAATGCCAACAAAAAACTATCCAATAAATTAACTCTGATATAAAACTCTTTCTTGATACACGTCTTGCTACCTGGCAGCTTTCTTGACTTGACTGAGGTACTGTAAAACTCCTATTGAAGGGAGAGACAGCCATTCATTTCATGTCAGTGGAACAACCTTTAGATAATTTAATCCCCAAAATAAGTTTCCAATTTTTATTTATTTGTATTAATTAATGTTATTATATAATAATATATAATATGAACATGATAATATTATAATATAATATTTTTATGTATTAAATACCAGTCCAGAGTGTTGACACCAATAGCATCTCTGCTCATCCCATTGAACATATTATGGATACAGTAAGCCAACAAAAAACAACTTAGATCTTTACAACTTAGATAAGTGGATACAGTGATGGTAAAAAGTAAGGACTGGATATCGAATTACCTGCTTGTAAAGTTTTAAATTAGATGAATTCAAAGTCAGATGAACAACACATGACATACTGCACAGTGTGATCAGTTAATTAACAAAAACAAAACCAAAGTGCAGACACTGTGTGTGAAAACACTCCATGATTCAATAGCTTTTAGAACCACCTTTAGCGGCAATAACTTGAGTAATTACTTTCTGTATGACTTTATCGGTCTCTCTCATTGTTGTGGAGGAATTTTGGCCCACTGTTCTTTACAACAGCATTCATTTATAGAAAGCTCTCTTAATGTCCCGCCACAGCATTTCAGCTGGAGTTTGATTGGCCCACTGCAAAACCTTGATTCTTTTCTTTTTCAGCCATTCTGTTGTTGATTTGCTGCTGTGATTGGGATTATTTCTTGATCCAGTTTTGGTCGAGCTTTAGCTGTCGGAGAGATGGCCTCACAATTGACTCTAGAATACTTTGGTATAAACAGGAGTTCATTATTGGCTCAATAATGGCAAGGTGGAAAGGTCCTGTGGCTGGAAAACAAGCCCAAGTCATCACCCCTTCACCATCATGCTTGACAGTTGGTCTGAGGTGTTTGAGCTGATACGCTGAGTTTGGTTTTCCACCATATGTGCCACTATACACAGTGACCAAACATCTCCACTGCGGTCTCCTCTGTCCAAAGGACATTTGTCCCAAAATAAGGCTTTCTCCTGACAAACCTATCCAAACAAGCTCCCATACTTGTTAAGACCTTTTCTAATTGTACTGTTATGAACTTTAACAAACTAACTGAGACCATGCTAACTATGTAACAGCATACTAATTGGGACTTCCACATCTGGGAATTAATCTTTTCCCCTTTGTTTGTTTTGGAGCTTTTAAACTCTTCCATTATGAGCAGTAGCAATTGCTTCTTTAAGATCCCTCCTTGACACTGTGTTAACACACATTTGAATGCTTCAAACCAGCAGACTTCCAAAACTTTGTTTTTATAAGGACCACATTATTGTTGTTATGTCCTGATAACAACTACAAAGTACAAAAATAGGTGTAGTTTATGTTTCACCTTGATTGTATATCTGCCACCAAACAGCTGAAACTGTTGTGAACCTCTATAAAAACCATTACTAGCTCACGTGTTTCCCAATTCTGGTGCTTTTTTGGCTCTTGAAGGGAAGGGTAGGACAAACGCCATCTTTAGTGTTTCACAATTCTGCCAAAGACTTCAATTTTGGATTCCTTGAGTGCTATTTCAGCTCCTTCTATAATGTCTCTGCTTGTAACTTGCATTTTTATTCCCGTGTGCCTCTGCCACATGATAAAATGATGAAATTGCTCATTTGGGCATTGTTATTACAATAAACACACACATGCACGGAGTACTTTATTTAAACCATTTCCACATATACACTACAGCATGGGTGTATTAATCCATCACACAAAATAGATGCAAATTAATTGATTATTAAGTGTTTTTAATGAACTAACCATTGAGCAATTCTATAAATACAAATCTGCTGCCATGTGTTGTATGTTTTTCTAAATTTGTAAAGCAACAACAGCAATACTGCCTCTCACAGCCTTGTCTTTTAACAGTGATTGAGTTTATGACTGAAGTGTGGAAACTAAAACTTTCTGCAGAGACTTTTGCTGCTCTCTTGTTCACTTGCTGCTGTTTTACATTAACCATAATCTGATTTACAATCCAACCAAACAGCGTGATTCTCAAGTAACTGTAATTACCAAAGTAAACATATAAACCCTGACTGTAATGACAAAGAGTTAATCCACACATACATACCGAATCCTGCTTTTTTGTTAAGTAGCACTAATCAACAGAGACTGAGGAGGTAAACAAGGCCTCTTAAGCTTTATTTATTTATTCACTTTATTAGCAAGAGGCTGTTCATTCCGTCTGTTAATGGCAGCTGCGGGAACGAATAGAATTCACACTCACTTGGACCCCTATTGTGTGGCAGGCTGTCAGGTTACACACACGCTGACACACACGCACACACAATAGGGGAGACACTGTGCACAGCTGTTGTCTTATATTATTTGTTTTCTGAAATCTCCATAGTTACAGTAGAAAGGTGCTTCTAATCTTTACTATTACGACTATATAAATATATGCTTGTCTAATCAGGCCACTCCAGACCAACTATCAGATTTTGTCTCAAATATGTTTCCGTGCACTGATCGAAAGCAAAGCCAAGCCTTTTTTGACATTCCAGGAGAAACAATTTTAAAAGAGTTTTCCATAATTATTGTCTGCATAGATGTTCAAATACTACTGATATATGCTTGTTTTTTCCCTTTCTATGGACATTTTCACTTATGTTGCAATTCAGCTTTGATTGCTGTTGCTCTGTGATGTGGCTGGGAACAGTTTTAAGGTTTAACTTGCAACAGAACACCATGACTGAGACTCGAGTGTTCATGTTCAGGCGTGTTAATGAGCTGTTAGCTAAAGTAGTGTAAGTATTGAGTATAGGGGAAAAGGGAGTTTGGAAAATAAATGAAATGTAATATTAAAAGCTTAAGTTTGTGGGAAAAAAAGCATTTCATAATGTTTTTTTAAGTCGTCTCCGCTCATCAGGGTCTGGGGGCAGTTTTATAAGGATCAAACCCAGTGGGCCAGTTTCCTTCTATAAGAGGTCTCTACACATCTCAGAAAAGGGACTAAAATCAAACTTATCAGAAAAAAGGCAAACATGATGATCTTACAGATAAAGAGGATGAATTGAAACGTACATGATTACAATATTAATGATAACAGTAATATTGTTCACCCTACAAGCCTAAGCATGCTGGCCTTGCTGTTCTAGAGTCCGAGCACCACTCTGTCCCTAACAGGACGTGACTGTAGTAAAAATAGCCATAATTTATTGATTTATTTTCCATTCCTTTATCCCCCTTCTTCATCCCCTCTTTGGTTCCCCCTTCTGGTCATACAGTATTGGAGATAAGAGGGACGCACACATGAACATACATGCACACACACTTTTCAAGTGCAGAGACTCTTACTTGTTTGTCCTGTTTTACTCTGCAACATATTTGTCTTATCAGTGTTTCAGTATAATCACTTGTCTGTGTCTATGTGTTGTTTTGCAATTTGTTTATTTTTTTCAGTCAGCACGGCTAAGTTATGTACAGTGCAGCACACATGTTCTTGCACAGTGTATCAGGTTCATGTGACTTATGTTTTTTTTTTTTTAGGTTATTTGTACTACTTAATTGAAATATCACACTTAAAATAGACATGTTATAATAACTCATCATCCTCAATTAGTGCTTAGTTGTTCTGAGGCAACGAGTTTGCATATTTTTAACTCATTCAACTTGTTGGTCAGACAAAACAAGCAATTTGCCACTGGTGAAATGTAACTAAGTATAATCAAGTGCTTGTAATTTTTTCCCCATTCCATGCTGCTCAAGAGTGCCCCTCTAATTCATTCCACAGAATATTTTACTTTTCATTTCACAGCATTTATTGATCGCTATCAAAGCAAGTGGCATTTTATGTGGAAATGAGCTGCTTTTTAAATAAAATAAAAAAAACCCTGAAATGATCCACTAGTTTATAAAACAGATCCACTTTAATTTTCAATTTTTAAAACTGATTTCAAGTAAATACAATCAACTGTGAATAATACATACTTTATATGCACGTACCCTATTTTTAATGTACAATATTGGTGCTTTTAATAACTAAACTGTAATATGTGATGGGATCCCCCCCCTCTCCGTTTTCTGGTATTTTCTAAACTAAACAATTTCCAAATGATCAAAAATGTCTACAGCTTATCCGATTGATTGCACTGGGGTAAGTGATGACCACAGTATTCCTAGACCTATGGCAGTGTGTCCAAGGCCTTGGCATCCTTTTAATAGTAGTCAGTGTAAATGACATGTGTTTAAACTTTCTAAAGAATACTCGAAATAACTGTTATGAGGAGGAGAAGTAACAACAACTGTGCTGCTGATTATGAGCTGCTAATTGTCAACTAAAGAATAAACAAGGAAGAAAAGAGGATTTTAATCATTTCCCAATTAAGACGCTTTCAAAGGTGTTTTGTGTGCATGTGTGTGTTGCGGTGCTCCACATTCCTTTTAATTAAGGCAGAGATGGAAGTTGCTCCTTTACCTTTGTCTATGTGAGATTTAGATGATTCTTTCTAATCTGTGTATTTCAACTCTGAAGACTTTTAATTGACTTTTATTTATGCATATTGAATTAATACACCTCCAATTTGCAGTTTACAAACTTTTAAACCTGTTGGGTAGGAATTATTTCTGAGCTCTTTCTGTCTGACTACCCGTATTTGCTTGGATTGATCAAAGCGGGAGAACAAACAGCAATCAACATCTCCCATTTGTTAAAGAAAAATATATTTTTTCCATGTTATTTTTTTCTTTTTAACTATTAAACAAACCGGCTTTTAGTTTTTGGTTGCATGCAGTATTTTAACCTTTTGCGTCTGTATTCATGCACCCACGCCTATACAGGTGTGTGCAAGCCCAGAGATAAAGCACCCAGTTGTAGTGCAGGACATTTCCCCTCTGAGGAGTCCTTTATATGTCAGTGCTGTTATGTCATGTTATGTTACAGCCCTGACTCCCTGCTACAGTACAGTATCGGCACAAATATTTTGCATGTGTAAAGACAGATTATGTACTTTTTTTTTCTTCCTCTTCTGGCGACATGCTTTTACCCCATTTTGTTGATGCGTGCATGTGTGTTCACACGTGCACATGCTGGCTGTCCAACATCACCGTGCCACATGCTCATTGTGTTGGGTCCTCACTCACTGGCGTGCTGGAAATATGCCAACAACTGCCCCCCAATACCCCAGCCCCCCACCCGCATTGTACTCACTCTGAAAAGAATGAAAGACCTGTCTCGCAGACACACACACACCCACACACACATTCATCCGTCTATCAAACCACATGGAAAAAGCCATAAATTAGCCTATAACATAACGAATATTTACATACATTGCTGATCCCGTTAAGGTTAATCTCATTTTCATTCAACTCCTGTGGTGCCTCAGAGAGCTGAACCTTTCTGTGCAGTTGCACCTGAATTTTGAAGTTTAGAAGGGACTTGACAGTTTATTAAGGAAAGCAGGACCATTTGATTCTGGCCATTTTTGTATTTTTCCTCGCACTTTCTTCTGCTTCTAAAATAAAGGCTTACGGTCACTCTTATTTTAAGTAAATAAATAAAGTTTCTGATTTTATAACAGTATCCACCCATGCAGAAAACAGTGGAAACAGGTTGAATTTATTTATTAGATCTTTTTTTAAATTTATGAGTTAATTCATTCAAATTTTTGGTGCTGGTCCTACGATTGTTAAATATATAATGAGGGGAAGTCTGTAGGAAAATTCATGGTTGTCCAGTCTAAGTGAGACACTGTTTCTAGAACTTTTTAATCTCAACAAAACTAAGCTGCTGAATTGAAAACAGTTATGCTAAACATTTAGTTTTTTTTTAATTCTCTGAGCACTGCAAACTAAATGTTACTCTCTGCATTGTCTTGGGGTTTGATTGTATTTGTGTAGCTCTGTTTTTAGAGTAATGCATAACTGAAAATAATGTGTAACAACAAACTGAACTATATCACCACTTTTTAACAAGATTTTTAGAGATTAAAAAAAAACAAAAAAAAACCCCAAATCATAGTTTCCAGTTATTCTCTTTGTCCTCTGGTTGTTGCCTCACACTCTTCTCTCTATCTTTAAATTTGCGTTTTCTCTTCCTGTTCTGATTTTTCCTTTCCCCCACCCCAAAAAACCTCTTTCTTCCTTCCTTCCTCTCTGTCAGCTTGCTAGCACCCTCATATTCAGTCTCACTCCCTCTATCTCTGCCTGCACCCCTTCTTCATTCCCTCCTCCCTCCCTTCCTCCCTCGTCGCCCTCTCACTTCCCTCTCTCCCTCTCACTTTTCCCCTGGCAGGCTGGTGATTGACACTTACAAATTACCCGGCGGCAGTGGCATTGTGTGTGACCCCTCTCTCTCATCTCCAGCCCGCCGCCGTTTTGTCATCTAATTACTGTGAATCCCCGGCCTGCTCCCCACTGCTGCATTTTTAATATGCCTGCCCCCGCCCCTTCTTGCTTTCTCTCTCCCTCCCTCTCTCCCACACAGGCCCCCTCTCTTCCATTCACCTGCAGCCGACTTTACCTGCTCCTCTGTCCAATACTTGGAGTGCATCCGTCGTCTCTATACTCTTTCCCTGCAACCCTCAGAGTGTTTTCTCTCCACCGCCTCCATTATCACATCATCACCTCTCCCGGCTCTCCTCCTCTCTGTGGAGTGTCGCTCCATCCCACACATGGACCTGTCCATGTCAATCTCTCTGTTTGCATTTCACTTTTCAGCAGTATCATTAGTGTTTGGTAAACATGTTGTCTGGTTCACTTGATCAATAGGCACTAATGAAGGCACCGTGCTTTCTAGCTTTGATTACTTTGCCTTCAGATTTGAATATTTTTGGCTTACCGTTCTTACATTTTCCATTTTTATAGCTTTTTATTAAAAAAAAAAGCCTGTTCTGCTGTTCTGTGTGCGTTCTTGCAAATTCAACTTTCGTTAGAAATCAAAAACATCCTGTAGTCCATCCTAATTAATTTCAGGACAATGAACTGTTTCTTATCATTAATGTGTGTTTCCAATGCCAATTATTTTATTTACTCTTTAAAAAAAATACATAACAACAAAAAATACCAGAATGTCAATGCAAGTGACAGATGTAGCGACTGCAGAATCTTCCTTGGAGACAAAAATACATTTTCAAAGTTGCTGAGATATATCGCCCTTCCATCGTTTGTAAAGACATAAATAAAGAGTCCTTCTTTCTCAAAAGGATCATTTGTTTTAGAAGTTAAAGATTTCAGTATGACAAGGTGCAAATGTTCACCTACAGTTCCTCTCATAGCTAGGCTCACATACAGTCTCTTCTCATTTCTTTCTCTCTTTGTGTGTGTGTGTCTGTATGTGTGTTCTGTCCAACGCTCAGCTGCCCACAGCCAGACTGAGCTCCCCCGCCGATCTTCATCTTCCAGCTAGAAATCAGCAGAGCATGGCCGGCTGCTGCTATAGCACCACTCTGAAGGGAGGAAGGAATGAAGGAAGAAGGAAAAGAAGTGGGAGAAGGAGCAGAAGGAGATAAAGACAAATAGAAAAGGATGAGTGGGGTTGTTGAAAAAGCAGATTTGTTTTTTAGCTGCATTGCTGTGGTGATCAGAAAGTGTTTTTCTTTTTTTAAATTTAGAGTACAAGTGATGACAAATGCCTTAAAGCAGTTGACACAGATGTGGAGGCAGCCGGGATGGGCAGGGGCTGACCTGCCCCCTCCACCTTCTGATGTAGCTCCAGGGCGTGGTAGGATTTAGCATGGCCTCATTACCTTGTCATGAGTTTGGAGAAATATGGGCCTCCTGAGAGAGACTCAGGGACGTGCACTGATGAAAAGAGAAAAGGAAGGGAAGCTGACAGCCGACGCATGGAGAACGCAAAAGAAAATGGGAGGGAGGAGGTGGAATGAATGAGAAAAAGGAGGGAGGAAAATAGAGTTAAGGAAAGGAAGGTAATTGAGAGAGAAAGGGAGGAAAGATGTTGGCAGATCTGGAAAAACAGAGGAAAAGTGAGGAGGGATAGAGTATGGTGGGGAGTGGCGAAACTAATGGTCCTGCCTGGAGAGATAGTAGTCAATCAATCATGTTTAAACAAAAGCAGCAGGCCCAGGAGAATATTTAAAAAGTGCTTATTTAATTAAAAGTCCCTTTGCTCATATTTATGAGCCATCCTTCTTTCAAATATTAACCTTCCAGGTCCTGGGAGGCTCCTGGCAACTCAGCCCTGCACTGTGAACTGAGTGGCTCGGTTGAGACAACAGAGCTGAAGTTGTAGAGGAAATACAGTAGGTATAATTTTCAAGACACACTCAGATTTTTATTTATTTATTCTTTTGTGCAGAAATCATTTAACCACAAAAGATACAGCTTATATTTATAGGACCTGATTGGTATCAATCATTAGTAGTAAAAAAAAAAAAGTAGGATTACAGCCAAGTATTTTTTCTATTATTGACAGTCTTATATTTTTTCCACAAATTAATAATTTGAGCTGCAAAATATAAATAAACAAAAAGTAAAAGCAATCCACACAAGCCTACAGAGTCCTACAGATTCAAAGGTTCGAAGCCCAAAGCTATATAGTTAAAAAAGCAAAACAAAATAAACTGCAAATCTTCATAACAGTGAAGTTGGACTCTGATAAATTAATATGATTATTCAGTGAACCACAGCACATTACTCAGTCCTCTATAATTACAAGAACACTGTATACAAATGTTCCCTTCAATTGATATATCAACTAATAATTAATATCAGCCAATTCTGTCACTACTGACTGATATCAACATACTGACATATGACATTTATTCATGTCAGTGACCACTGTTCTGGTGTGTCTTATCCTTTTTCATGTGTGATGATGGGCTGAAAGACTACAAAAAATCAGCCAGAGGACGAGACAAATAAAGGCAATTTCAAATTGTTAAATAAGAAAATAAATACGGTTAGAAACCAGTTTGTTATTTTCAACATCAGTATTGGATCAGAAATGTGCAATCTACAGCTCTTAAACCTCTTTAAACTCAAAACAGGATGTTTTATAAGCAAATATCTGAAGTAATACAGTTGTGATGATGCATTATGTGATGCCCCCAAATCTAAACATATTCAGATAGAGAAAGGTAGCAGATACACACAAGGAGCTAGAGCAAGATCATTTGTATTGCCGTTGTTTGATTTAAAGAGGTGCTTCTATAATTTGATATTACCACTGCTTAAAAATCACTACTGAACCAGCAAAGGCCTAAACAGCTGTTTTTTTCTCTAATGCAGCTAGTAGAATCTGTTTGTTAAACCCTACCAGAGCCTTATTTTATAAAACAGGTTTTCTGTTACTATCCTGTAAGACCAAACTAAAATAGCTTAGTCTGTATATAAAAGATGGGTCTGTAAAGTAAAGTCAGTGCAGAAGTGGATTAAACCTGCATTCTTTTTAATGGCTAGTGGAGGGGTGACTTATGTGGTTGCAAAAAGAAATGACTGATTGTACTGAGAAACTGACCCTATGCCCAGCATCTGTAACCTCAGCAAACACTTTCTTGATGAGTTTCTTATCTCAGTAGCTAGTTTTAAATTATTGACTCTAATATGATATCAGTTTGTAAATGATTTTCCAGGATAGAGTAAAATAGACAAGGACCATATTAGCACAAAGTGTCCTCAATCCTCAGTCAGATCCACACCGTGCTACTGTAAAATTATGAAGTAACATAAAATGCATATACTCAAGTAAAGTAAGTAAAAATATTTTATAATTTTATTTGATAGTATGTAGTTGCTCATATTTCTCAGTCACTACTTATACTGTTTTTTAAATTTATGTTTCTTTCATATATTTTATAAGTTAATATCTTTCTTAAACTGCAAGGTCAACTGTTTCAGCATAGCTTTTATCTATTTTCTTTAAAGAAACTCTCACTTTGAAAGTCAGCGTGCGAATACTTACTAAACCATATAGATCAAGACCAAATTTCCTAGAGCTATGCAATACAAAGGTATTCACTGAGCATCTCCTCTGTATTCTCACTTATGGCCACGCAGTCTGCACATCCAATATAAATCAGCATTTCTCTATTCCTGTATCCTTCATCTCCTTTGTGCCCCACTTCAGCTGGTGTTTGGAGCTAAAATCAAACGGAGGAAGGGATTTTTCTCTCTTTTCTGACATCGGCATTTTCACACATTCACACACATCTTCAGAGTGCAGGGAATATCAACACTTAACAATCTTCTTAGTTTCTAATGAGAATGCGATCACAGGTAATGCTCACTTCAGACCTTCAAAAACACTTCACTGTTTTATGAGCCTCTTGCTCACTTTGTATAATCACCTCACTGTGTTCAAGCATCCACCTGAGAAATTCTTTCATTGCATTTGGTGTTTTTCCCAGTATTTAAGTGCATAATGTTACAAGCACCAAATGGTAGTTAGCCACTTGCTAATCATGTTTGAACATTTGGAACATTTGGTGGAGACCAGAAGAGTAAATACTGAACTAGCAGTACATTCATAAACAGAACACTAAATTAATGATAAAGTTGCTCTGTAACAGCTGGATATATGAATAAACCACAGAATTAATATGACACTTTGCGGTAAAAAGCCACCAACAATTTTTAAGGAGATTTGGTATTTAAGCAAAAAAAAAACCATCTGTCTTCCAGGTAATATTTGGAACTTTCTAGATTTTGGCCAGATAAAGTATTCCCCCAACCCACCCCTTTTTTGTTAGAATCCTTTGGTATACTGGAGACTAGTGTTGGTTGTAATGTGAGTAACGTGTTCTCTGATTTTTGTTTCATTGTAATTAACAATATTATGTGCTAGTCAAATAATAGGGTATTTAGTTACTTTTTTCTGTTTTGAATGTGAAATATCTGGTTACATTTCTGTGCTCAAAAAGAAAAGCCTAAAATTTTTTTTGTTTTTACATTATTTTTTTCTGGGTCATAATAAGTGTCTGTTAGTTGCTTGATATCTCTGTTTCACATTTTGAAGCTGCAGCTGTAAGTGAAGTACAACTCCACAGCATAGGTTGAGTCGCTCAGGAGCTTTTAGCTCATGCTAAAGGCTAACGCTAAAAGCTAATGCTAAAAGCTAAAGCTTTTGGGTCACTCCATGGGAAACTGACAAAAGTTTTGTTGGTAAAATGGGGGAAAGATATCACTAATTTCAGCTTGTTATGAAATGAGGCATAGTCTATACATTCCAAGGTAACTGTAAAGAGGGCCACACACCCTCTGGACTAACAACTTGCTCAACCCCAAGGGAAAAGAGGTGGAAGCTGTGTAACAATGTGTTTTTTCCCAGTAGGTGATATTGTAATGCAACAGATCACTTTTTGATGTCAGCAATTTTGTAATGCAACAACGTACTTTAACCTGTAAAATTACCCAACAATGTTGCACCAAAAACGGAGCTTAAACAGAATGAATTATTTTTTAAGCAAGAAATAAATGATATTGGAGCTGATATTGCAGCTATATGTATGTATACATATATATATGTATGTATATATATATATATGTATATATATATATATATGTATATATATATATATATATATATATATAGTAATTGAATAAAAAGCAGATAGTAGAAATGGACAAAAAAAATGGGATCATCCAAAGTGCTGCAGCAATATTGAAGAACTCCTGTTGTCAGCAGTCTAAACAGCCAACTTTTGTTTGTACATGCAAATGTAGGTGGCTGGAGGTGGAGGTGACAATTATCCTGCTGGTGTCCACCCAAATAGAAAAATTCAACTGAGTGCTGTTCATCACAGGTAGAGGTCAAATGATGCATGGCTGGAACTGTGTGCCGTTTATTGTTTGCCCTGTCCTTCTGTTTGGAATTAGACGTTAGCAGAGTCTGGGACTGAGGGGGCTGTGGAAGTTAGGCAAAAAACAAACAAACAAAATAAAAAAACTTAATCATTTGAGAAAGATAAGTAAGGTAAGTTTAGTTACAGTGTCAAATATGTCACTCATTCGTCACTGTTTGCGACACTCGATCAGTGTGGATAACAAAAACAGCATTAAAGTAAAATGGTTTTCACCACTGAATGTGCATGTGTAACATTTCCATTGGACTGGCTCTCATATAACACTTTTCTACTCTACTTGAGCACTCAAAGCATTTTATACAACACGTCTTATTTAGCCATTCACACACAGATTTATAAAAGTTCTTTTTATCTAATATTTACATGCGTGTTTATACTCTATAGACCACGTCAATATCTTTCTCAATGATACTTTTGTTGGGATTGAACCATCAACCTTCTGATTAGTAGATGACCTACTCTACCTCCTGATCCACAGCTGCCCCAATTTCAGTATTTTCATTGTCCACAAAACATATTAACATCCACTTTTATGCCCCAAACCACACTGTTTATATGATGCATTCACTTCTCCATACATTTGGAAAGTTGACAGACTTCAAAGTATGAAGGGGCATAGAGACTCTCAGGTAACTCAGAAGGAGATTGCTAGAAAAGATGAGAGTGCAGAAAACTTTGAAAAAACAAACTCTGCAGTCACTTTGTTCACTTCAACTTCTATTCATATTTCAGTAGTGAACCTGTTATTATTCTTTTTTATGAATTGCAACACCTAATGCACTAAGCTGAGTGCACCTCAACCACAAACATAGGTGGTTACGGGACTGTGTTGACATCACAGCTCATAGTAGCTTTGACAGTAGTGTTATCTGTAATGGCGGCATAAAGTGGAAAGTCTCCACATACAAATCGCAGATCGAGGTCACTGTGACCATGCTGAGTTTTTCCTCCTGGAATTCAAAATCAGTGGGTGTTTTCTTACCAGATAAGCAGATTGCTACCAGTCCCTGAGTATGGTTCTGCCTCAGACTTCTTCCTCCACCAAGTGCTTGCACACACAGGATCGTCTCCAGTATTACATTTTACCTTACAACATAATGTGCCCTGACATGACTACATGTAGCCAATAAATGTTTTCATTCAGTT
Source organism: Etia nguti (assembly GCA_015106755.1). Classification (NCBI taxonomy): domain Eukaryota; kingdom Metazoa; phylum Chordata; class Actinopteri; order Cichliformes; family Cichlidae; genus Etia; species Etia nguti. The sequence continues at coordinate 73,006 of VUQG01012969.1, forward strand.
CTTGTAAATTTTGCTGCTGATTTTAGTGGAGTCATGTTCTTCAAATCTGACTCCTGTTGCCTAAAATGTATGTAACACCTTCACACATCTACTTACACTGCTGCTGTTTTGGCTCCCACCTCATTTCAAAATTGGCTTACAATTCTGTTAGGGCTGTGTATCAGCCACCTCCAACAGATCTCCAATCCTGAGCTCTTAAATCTCTATTGATTCAGGTGCCTCTGATCATCACTAGCCCCCTGTTTCAGTAAGTAATCAAATCCAGTTAAAAGAAATTGTCCACTTGCAGGTATTATTATTGTCAGATTTATTGCACCACGGCACACTTCCTATAAAATATCATATTGTTTAAAAAAAAATTACATTTATCAGTAAGTCTAAGCAGAAAGGTCCAGACCCCTCTCTCCCCGGCCACCTTCTCCAGCTCATTTGGGGGACTCTGAGGCATTCTGTAGCCAGTTGAGAGATATAATCTCTCCAGCATGTCCAGGTTCTGCCCTCGGGGCCTCCTCTCAGCAGGACATGCCCAGAACACCTCACCTAGGAGGTACTCAGGATTCTGGCATCCTAGTCAGATGCCCGAACCACGTCAACTGTCTCTTTCAATGTGGAGCAGTAGCAGCTGCACTCTCAGTCCCCTGAGCTATAAAACTCCTCCTCATTCTGCCTCTAAGGGAGCCCAACCAGCCTTTGGAGGAAGCTCATTTCCTCTGCTTATATCTTAAACTAAATCTTATCTTATTCTTTTGGTCACTACCCAGAGCTCATGGCCAAAGATAAGGGTAGGAATATCAATTAACTTTAAATGAGTGCATAACGAATGTATTTCAACCATAAATCGCATATAAAAGATGGATGGAGCTGCTGTAATGTCACCAACTGGTTTCTTGACTCAGTATTTTGAAAAGCTAGCGAGCTTGGTCAGTCAGCTACATAGGAGCAACAAGCATACACGGATAATTAGTCCTAACGAACAGGCCAATAAAATAGTTCTAACTTCACACACTAAAAGTAAAGGACATCTTTTTGAGGTGTACAACAAGACCAATATGATAGACAATTTTAATTAAAAATGCTTCAAGAAGCACCAAACATAGTAGAGAGTTCCAGTTCAGTGACTGTAGTTTGTGGAGTTAAGGTCAAGCAGGAAGCCTGTGTCGGGAAACCTGCCAGTCAAAACCTGCAACTTCTCCAACTTTCAAAACAAAAAGAAAAAGAAATAGTTATAAATTTAGAAATTACTAGAGACAAAAACCTATTTTATTGCGGGTCGCACAAAAATATTTTCTCCTTCAAAGTTGGTCATTTTAACCTTTTATCATCCAAATACCAGATAGCCCTCCTGGATTTATTTTGTAATTTTGACTGTAAAATGACAGGGACCATTTGAATTTTTCTAGCCCCAAATGGTTGAGGAGTTCCACATGGTATAATCCAGGGGAAGCTGATTTTTCTGTCTGTGTCTGAACAGCAATTCCTCGTGAATGCTTTGTGCTACTATGATAGACCAAATAGCCTTGTAAATCTCATATCCTTTTCTTAATTTTTGTCGCTAGCACAAATAATAACGGAGTTACGATGCTTGTAAAATGGGCTCACCTCCAGGCCAGTGGTAAAAAAGAGAATTTAACAAGAGACAAGGGTTGAAAATTAGCAATAGCTATAAACTCTGTGTGCAGCGTATCAGTTTCATCCTTCATATTCGAACTATATTACACTACATTGCCCCGTGTTAAATACATTGAAATTGAATCTATGAAGATTAACCCACTTTTGGAGCCAGCCTCAAGTGGCCATTGAAGGAACTGTAGCAACCAAATTTATAATGGTTTTCCAGTGTCCAGGACTTGTTGGAAAAGAGTCTGCCACTACACTTTTTACTTGAATTCAAACATGTATTTTGTTGTAGCTTACTTTTCATGAAATGTTAAAAAATTTCAGCTTGCTCCAAAAATCAAAAATCATGTAAACTTGAGTATATATTCGTGTGTTCCAAATTGAAATATACCAAACAAATAAAACAAAGCAAAGCAAAACAACTGCTTCAGTGTTTGGGCACATCTATGTGTTAGGTCCCATTTTAGCTAGGGAAATGAATTCCACCACAAATAAGGATTTCTAATTAAATCACTCAGATGTTTAGTGTGGTCTTATTTCAGGTAATGTATTTTACACTATGACAGAATATACTCTGTGCATGATGTTTTGTTTGTGTTGCTTTATATAACCCAAATAGCCTTCAAGGATAAAATAGAGGGGAAATTCAAGTGGTTAGCACTGACAAAATAACTAAAGGATAAAGTCGAAAGGGACTGAAATGAAGCACTATGAGACCAAAGAGTGGGTGCGGGTGTGTGTAGGGGATGTATGTATATGTGTGTATTTGTGAGGCAGGAACATAAAAACTGACTGGAGAGAGGAAGAGAGATAGAGAGAGAAGAGAGGTTATTGCTGGAAAGCGTGAAGACAATAATGCAAACTGACACTTCAGAAATGAGATCCCGGTTGCCTTGGCAACAGGCCCTGGGCTAGGGGCTAGCGAGGGGTGAGGATGGGTGAGGGTGAGCGAGTGAGGGGTGAGAGGGGCTGCGGAGAGGGCCGCGATAGTGAGTAAATTATGTTTGATTAGAAGCGCAATCATTTGAAAGGAGCAGAGAAAAGCCTGTGGTGAGGCATCCAGCAATCAATGAAGGACAGGAATGTGCTGCATGTGAAGACGGTGAGGGTGCTCCTCACTCGAAGCAGCTCCACATGGACTGATGTGCCTCTTAAGGATTTTCTCAAGTGTTTCTCACTGGTGATGTTTACCTTTAGAAGAGTTTGTTTCAGAGCTGGAGAAAACAAATAGCACACGGTTTAGTTTTTATCCGAGATACAAAGCGTTAGCAGGAAAGAATTACTGTACTGCTTGGTATTTCTTTGCTTCAATGATGTGAGCTGACAACAAGGTGAAAAAGAGAGCATCTGTTACTTCATTTTAATACTCGTATTAACTCATTTCAGTTTTATTCACAGACGCACCTTTAATGCAAAGTGCTTCACGCAGCAAGAAAAATATTAACAGTGAAAAAATTGAACTTTAAAAAGCTCAGGTTTATTTTTTTGGAACATGTCATAAATTTAAAAAAAAAACAAAACACTTTACAAACTTGTATTTAGCAGCACAGAAGCATTTAAAGAGGACTTATTGCCACAGCTCCAGATTTTTTATTCTAGGACTCTGCTGGAGCAGCTTTGTGTAAATCCCTGTTCAAGTTCATCTTTGTTCAGTCCTTCAGTTCATCTTCTGTATAAAACAAGCTGTTTTAGCTCCCATCTCCTACCCTGACTGGATGCTCCTGGCAGTAAACAGAAGATTCATCATCATAAGAATCGAAATTCTTATATTACCAAAATAATAGGTTCCTTTTAATAGATTTGTTGCTTTATATAAACTAATTGTGAGCAGATACAGGAGCCACGTAGAGTCAGTTTGAGTGTTTTATATTTACAATTTACATTTTCTCCTTTTTTTTCTAAATTATACTAGTGCACTTGCTGTAATGTCATTAATTACTTGGTTGTATACTTCAATTCAGTGCAATTCAGTTTTATTTATATAGTGCCAAATCACAACAACAGTTGCCTTAAGGCGCTTTATATTGTAAGGTGAAGACCCTGCTCATATGTATGTCCACAGAAGGAATAAAAATAGTAAAATTAACACTTTTACCTTCTGGAGTGGTATGGATATTAATTAACTGTTTATATTCTACAAATGATAATGAAAGAGGTTGGAGCAAAATTACCCAGCATGTTGAAGAAAATTCAGGTAATATTTCCTATTTTTTGTTAAGTAATCCAATAAAAGTATCAAACCCAACAAATCATTAGTCTTCCTACCTCCCGTACCCTCTTGTTGTCTCTCAGCCTGAAGCCCAAAGATTCCTGTTGGTGATGTAAATCTTATAAATGTCTACTTTCTTTTTTTTGAAAGACTACTCTCAAATAGCAGCCAGTGTGTCTGTGTTGTTTTTAGTAAATGCTATGGAAACTGTAGCAAGCAGCACATTTTCTGGGTAGGGTTTCCAGCTCCACGCAATGTTGTTCTTATGAGCATTTATGACAAAAAATGGTGTGTGTTTATGACTGTCCATCATAATGAAGGAGCGGTGTGGGTTTTTTTTTTAAAGGAAAATATATAATAGTCTTTGGATGTACAAATAATGCTGGCTAGTTGAACAAACTGACTGTTGGTTTTGGTTTTATTAAAGAAAAAATGTAGATGTTATCCTCTAAACAGTGTCTTCTTCAGTACAATCCAAATCATATTTCTGGTGAAGCTGTGTGATGAAATGTTGAGGAAAGGGAAACAGATGTTGCTAGTCTATAGGCTCATGTCTGCATAGCACCAACAAGTGATGCTAATCTTAAACATGTTCAATTTAAATAAATCATTTTGCAGCTTTTACTGTCATATCATGTGCCTGTCAGCCCTGACCATTTAAAACTGCTGACTATGCAAAGTGACAAATTGCATTTTTCTGGTCTGAATATTAGGCTATATAGGGATTTTTACTGTATATAGTACATTCATTGTTAAAAAAAATAATTAAGGAGTACTGTTTTATCACAGTATTCCAGAAAATGCTCGACTGAAGACATGGGAGACATGGCAACACTATGGGTGTGTCATCCTGAAGGAGCTGGACTACCTGTGAAAGCTGAATGCACTGCAGGTACTGTCTCATGTTACCAGCAGTTAAAAGGACACTGGCAAAAAAACTAAACTTGAACTAAAAAAAACAAACAAAAAAACTCCCAAAAGGTGGCTGTCTCCTGGAAAACTATTCCTCTTTTGGGGGTTATCTTGTTGTTGCCTCTCCAGTGCACCTGTTGCCACTTTCATTTGCACCAAAGCAGGTAAAATGGAGTTACAATGGCTGATGTTTTATAACAGAACAGACAGATATCCCTGAGGTTTAACTGTCTGTCTGAAAAATATGGCAAGTGATGGATGTGGGAGCATTTCAAGTAGCTTCAGGTGACACCAAACAAATAAGAGAGCAACAGGTGTCACAACTGAATATATGAACAGCAACATGAACATTACCTGAGTTTGTAATACTTCAAAGGAACCTCTTCAGCTCATTTTCAATTGCATATTTCTTATTCTTGGACTCTGCTAGAGTAGCTTTGTACAATTAACAGTTTAGAATGATCCTTATTTATTTTATACAGGGCACATCCATTGCCTGAAACAACCATATTTAGCTCTTCTGCCTTTAAGACTTTCTTTTGATAGGCTTCTCCTCGTAAACAACAGGGGGGTGGGGCTTCTGTCAGTGTGTACCTTGGATGACCATATTAGGGATATCCTCTCTCACTGGCGTCACTGATCTCATTATTTGAAACTTTGGCCATGTTTAACATGACCACTGACCCCTCTAATAGCATACATATGACAAGAAATAGGGAAAAGCACAACAGCTACTCTATAAAGAAGCTGTAGAATGTATTTAGACAGCCACCTGTCTTAAAGATCACTCCTAAGTATAAATACTTTTGTTCTTACATTAGTTGGACATTTACAAGTTGACTAAATTGTGGGCTCTGACTCAGATGTAAGTAATGATGTGAGCAAATCACAAACCAGTGAATGTCATCTTTGAATGTACTTACATTTCACAAGAAAAAAAGCACAGCAAAGAGGCAAAGATCAGAACACAGTGGGTCTCCGTTAGTTTTGAAGATGCATTTATGAAAAGTTAGAACATGCATTTATAAGCAGCAAAAGCTCCAGTAGCAGTGACCTCTGTTCTCAGCAGAGACTAAAACTTGACACCTAAACAAGAACTCTTCTTTGAATGTCTATGCTGCCACCGGGGCCACCCATCAGTTTGTTATTCTAAGTGTATTTTGGTTATGTTTGCATGATTCACACCCACAACTTTATTTTTAATATTCAGTTTCAACCTTTGAAGCTCTGATGATACCAAATGTGTGAGGCTGGCTTGAGAAAAAATAAGATGACCCACAAGACATATTTTTTTCACTCTGTTCCCTGAGCAAAGATTTTTTTAAATTTCAGCTGCAAAAGTTGAGTATGTCATTCAGTATGTCACCGAATATGGTAAATAGCTACAGAACACGTTTGGTTTTGAGTGAAAACAGGGCCGGAATCATAACCAGGAGTACAGATATGATGGTAGTATTTTATATTATTTAAAGCAGCTGATGATTTCTGAGTTAATGCATTATATGCTCTTCCTCTGAATCACTACAAAAACATTTACCAAAATTAAAATCTTCTTCTTACCTCTGTACACTATTGTGTTGATTTGATTGTATTTTCTCTGAAATTGCACACAAGGGACGGAAACCCTTGAAGATGATTTTGACAAAATCAGATGGGGTTTTTGCTAACATATAGCACAGACAGTATAAAATATAGACATGGCAACTGTGGCATCTCCCATTGGTTTTGGCTTCCACATTTTGAAGCTTCAGTGTTGGGTTTTTTTTTTTTTTGATCCAAAGGGTTGCCTTGTTAGCTAAAGCTAGCTTGGTTAGCAAGCTACATTCTTAAAGGAGTTGAGACATAGCAGACACCAATAGGCAGCAGCCTGTGTCCCTTAACTCTAGTAACCAGGTGGCTGAAATATAAAAAAGAGTATTTGTATATTTTATTTCACTTTTTAGTGTTATAAAGTTGAACATTTTAACATGTGAGTCTGTATAGACTGACTTCCTTTTAGAGCCAACCTCAAGTGACACTTAGAGAATCTGCAGTTTGTGGCTTCTGCGTCGACTTAATTTTTTTCAGCTCCCGAGGTAGCCCCTTGACATATAGGTGTAATCTCTGAAGATTTTGATCACACCTTATTCGAGACATAACAGCCGCATTTTGGTAAAAAGCAAGTTAATTATATCAACTCTATAAGTTGGGGATGTCCCTTTATCCAAGGTTGAGGATGTTAATTAATATCTAACCTCAACTGGAGTAGTCATTGATGAATCTGTCACTTGTCCAGTGCTACTGGCACTTTTAAAATACTAATCTACACTTACAGTTGGACCAAACAACAGTGTGAAATATATCTCAGTGTGTGATAGTTGCGTTGCATTGTCAAACTGGAAAACGATGTGTTAATGTTTTTGCTGGCTTGAAATGTAAGAAAAGTAATTAAGCACGAGTCCAAGAGGCAGCAGTCATTACACACCTGGGCCATTTAGATCGCTGATGGTGCGCTAACATTACATCGTTTACAATTGTCAGTCTAACCACAGATGAACAAAACAGGACAAAACAAAAGGATTGAATGACAATGACAGTTTGAGTCGATGCAAAGAGTTAGTGAATCTAAGTGCTTTAGATTATTTCCATTTCCAAGCATGTGCAGCCCAGAAGCAATGACAAAGCACTACTATCTTCAAACCTTTCACTGCTACTTTAAAGCTCTTTAAAATCTAGCTAATTTAAATATCAGCATAATAATAAATCAACATAAACCTCTATGGGAATAAAGTAAACTTATGAAAAAACAAAAATTTAGATTTAAGATTTTTAAACTGCTGGCATCATTTTGCATAAATTTTAAAGTAAATACATCGTGTGTACAAAGTTTTTAATGCCTTGTGTATTGCCCCCAGCAGCACAGATGGACACATATGCAAGCAGCACAGTTGTACACGTATGCACACACACACACATGCACACACTTACTAACACACATACACACACACATGCACACAGGCAGCAGAACCGAATGCGATAGGGAAGTGAAAAATGATTAACCCAGGGTCAGCTCTCAGCCTCAATCTCAGCAGCGCTCAAAGAACATCCTCGCCTGATTTACACTCGTCATGTTCCACAGCACACATTTGCATATATTTATTAAATTCACCACGCGTTGGAGAATAAAATATAACGGGTTGGAGGGGATGGGAGCGTGAGGAAAGGAGTGGAGGAGGGGAACGAGGGAGGGGGTTATTTAAAGGAGGCGTGTTTCTGATAGATTTGCCTTTCATTCATATTCATTTGTTCTCTCTTTCACTCTATCTCCCTCTCCCTCTCTCTCTCCTGTGTTTTGTTCATTAGCATGGAGGTCAGCACAGGCATCAGATGTGACTGCTCAACGCTTTGGGGAAAACATTGCTGTTGGTCAGCCTATTGAATTGACCTTGTTATCATTGTGACAGACTGTGTTATTTATCAGTTAGTTAGATAAGCCAGCATGGAGGATGGTGATAGTCTACCACATGAAATGTGTCTCGATACTGAATCTGTGGTGACAAACGTCGCCCCAGGGTGTTTTCACATTCGCTAACTAAACTCAGTTATCTTTAAGTGTACCAAAAAAGTGAAATGCGAGAAAGTTAGCTAAACATATCTTTCAGTTTATCTGTCGTGACATGTTAGGACGCTGATATGCTGAACTAAAATGATGAACAGGGTTCTGTAAACACAAACTACCTAATATCAGCATGCTAGCATTTTCTTTTTAACACTCAAAGCCTCACAGAACTGCTGGCAGACTTTTATTTTGTGTCTTCTGTGTCTTTATTTGGGTAGGAGGATGACTTTTTATTATCATGAATTCAAAGAGATGATCATGCTGATAAGTAGCATTATGATCTCATTATGGCTCCATGTAGCCTTCACAGACTTGTTAAAAAATAGCAAACAAGATGTTTTTCATTTAGTCCAGAAACAAGTTTACTCACCTAATTAGCAAAATGTTATCACCCGCTCAAACCTTGCAAACAACATTAAGTTCCCTTTTCTCACTTGAATTTACAGACTTTCTTTGGTTGGAGATAAACAGTTAATGCTGGAAAAAAAAATGCTGATTAATCACCCCAAGTTCACATAAAATAGGGTTGAAACCAGGTAGGTGTGAAAACATTTTGCAACCCTCCCACTGCCCGCTGCCCTCTGCTCTCTGTCCTGTCTTATCCCTCCTCCGGCAACTGATGTGAGCAGCCATGGCAGGTAAGATCAATAGGGCTGAAACCTGTCCAGAGCTTTAATCCATCAGCTGTGAGCACGGAGAAGAGACAGGGCAAGGAAGGTGTCACTCACACACAGACCCCAGCCCCTTTCTACTTCAGTCTGCTAAATGGGCATCTTTTGAAAACTGTCAATCAGCAAACTTCCTTTAATACAATTACTAATATACCATTACCTACGTAGCTTCCTACCTCCCTTCCTCATTCTCCTTTCTTCCTACCTTCCTACCTCCTGTCAGTGCTTTCTGTGTGAGTGCTTTCTGTTTTTTGATTCGCTCATCTCATCTTTTTAACCTTCTAATACAAAAGTCCAGGTAATGAGCAAGGCCAGTTTTTTTTCCTCCTTCT